>CM017465.2:2439547-2568145 GCA_007827005.2 Populus simonii | reverse complement strand
CAAGCACCTTAATGATGCTTGGAGGGCCGCAGGGTTCCCAAGCTTTATGTTGATAATATTCTAAGTACGTGCTGGTTGAAGTATATATATCTTGTCCAACGCCAAGTGCAAGTTCCATCAAATGTTTAGGAACTGTAGTCATAGGTTTTTTATGTTGCTGCTTGGTTATATGAGATATTTGCTCTAACCTTCCAATTTTTCAACTAATCTGTTCCGTTTTAATTTGTGATCCAGTTTTTGGTCGCTACTATCTCCTGATCAAAATGGAATCCACCCTCCAGTTGAATCATCGCTGTCATTATCATTTAGGTGAGTTCCTTTCTGTGGTGACACTGAAAAGAGAAGTATCTAACGATGTCCACCAACTCTCATCTGTCTGCATTGCTTTGATACTATTATCTAGTGTTTGTTCTGCTCGGTTGTCTGTATTGCTAGTCTTTTGTTGGCCATCTTCATGCCTAGACTGGTCGATTATATCCATGATAACATGATCTTCTGATCTATTTTTTCTTTCGGTGTGATTCCTTGGTAGTTCGATTCAGCATCCATCGGTTGGAGTTCCACAATCATCGGTTCACAATTACATCACTACAGCCTAACTTCTTAGATTGTCCATTAATGGCCATGTCCTCCCCGCTTCAACAAAGTCATTACCTGTGACTGACTTGATTGGTTGGATCAAATAAGAAAGGCGTACAAATAACTGGTAATTTATTTTATTTGATTTTGTAAATTATTTAGCACCTGCATAGGTTTCATTCTTGCTCGATGCAAAGCAACTGCAGCATTTCATTGGCAGAAAATACAGGCCCTGGGAAAATCAAATCTCCCCGGACCAAAATTGACTCATAGTTCACTTTAATGTACATTTACACAATGGGGCAGACAATTGAAAATTTTAATATTTAAGTATTTGGCCCTTCCAAAAATATATTATTCTCTCATGTCTTTTTATTCTTTTTCATGGTGTGTGTCTTTCTTTCTTTTTTAAATCCCCACTTCTGAAATTCTAATTCTGCCCTACACGATCGATCTCTTTGAAAGTATCAATGATGCAAAACCATTAGCATTAAAGTTTTTTATTTTTTTCCTCTTGTTGGGTGAGAGAGATTAAAATAGCATTTAGTTACTGTCCGGGAAAAAAACTAAAAATGAAAAAAATATTTTGAAGATGAATGACTTCATTTTAAAACTGTCGAGCAAATAAATTCTTTGTTTAGCTTGAGTTTTTGCATTTGCGGTGTAAAAAATATAGTGGGTATTTGGTAATACACTAAACGTATTATGAGGCCCATCATAAAATTAAGTTTGAAATGTAGTTTTTGTAAAGTAGTTTTAATTGAGTTTCGTAAAACTTTGTTTGTTTGCGTTTTAAAAGCATTTATTTAAAATTTAAAATTTTTTTCTTTACTTGAAATTAATTTTTTTTTGTATTTTTAGATATATTAATGAGTTGATATCAAAAATAATTTTTAAATTTTTTTTATAAATTATTTTAATGCATTTTCAAGTAAAAAACACTTTTAAAAAGCAAATTAATAAATATTTTATTCATGTTTTTTTTGCTGTTCATAAATTTCAATTATAATTTTACCAAATAAATATCTAAATCCAACTTATCACGTCTAATTATATTTTTTAAATTTATTTTTTAAAATTATAAATACAAAAACTACTCAAAAACAAACACACATGTTATTATTGTTTTGGCTTCCAAGTAGCTTTCAAAACAGCTTTAAAAAATGGCCACTAACCACTGGTTCTAAAGGGTTTGTTTTTTTAATATGTTTTAAAAGTTTGTTAATGTATTTTAATATGTTAATTTTAAAAATAAAATTAAAAATTACAAAATATTTTATAATATTTTCAAGAAGAATGTTTTTTAAATTTTTTTTGGGTATAATAATACCAAATATTATATATATATATATACTATTATGTTATCTAGACTCTTCAGGTGTTGAATTACCTTTCCATTTCAGTCTTTTGGCTAGAGTTTTTGTATGCTAACAAGACTGAGGATTATTTTTCTTCTTTTTGTTAGAGTAAATTATTCTTTTAGTCCTTACCATAAACACTGATTATCCAAATTGCTATCTTCCTTGTTACAAGCCATTAAGGCAAAATTAACCACCACAACATTTCTTCTATTTAATACTCTTTCTTTCGACTTATTATGTTCTCTTCATTACCAGCATGATAACTTTAATGTTTTGAATCAAATTCTTCTTTGCTGTGGATTTTTCTTCGTAAGCCTCATAACTTTCAAATCAATTTATATGGACACCCATGAAAATGATAAGCAAGAGTCTAAAATCCATAAATTCTGTAAAGAATTCTTATCTTCACGAGCCAATCTCAATAAAATCTGCATCTCTTTCATGACTTTTCTACAGTAAAATTCAACTCTATGTTCCTCATGACTTTTCTACAGTATTAGATACGTTCTTCTCGCGACAATAATAATATTCCTTATTCCTATGATTTATTATTAGTCTTAAATTCAATTCAGAGTTTTCTCCATTTAAATTATTCTTTCATGATATATATCTAACATGAGCTCCACCTTCATTTTAACTGTACCATTAAATCATTAATATAAAAAAATGACCGGACCTTATAGTTTTTGAATTTTCTGGATAATTTTGATTAATTTTCTTATTTTAGAAACCAAAAAAATAATAAAATTGAACTAAACTGAAAAAAACCCACACAAAATTAAAAGCTCATGAAAATAACTTGATTAAAAGATTCATGGATTAAATTTGATTTATTCAGTTTTTAAAATATAAAATGTTTGGTTCGGTTATTCAGTTCTTCGGTTCAAATCTTTTTTAAAATTGATTCAATTGGATTTTTTGTCCAAACTGAACTTTTTAAACCAGTGATCACTCCTTTTTGCAACCCTTGATGCGTAATTATAACATGAATCTTCACTTGCTATAAGCTATGAGTATGATTACATTTATCAATCTCAGAACCCGTAATTATTTTGTACAAATATACAGTCAATCTTTTTCAAAACTTGGCTATAAAAAATATCGTGCAAAACTCACATAAACAAAATAATACATATAAAATTTAATGTGGTTCAACAAATATAATATTAATACTATAATAAATTCTTCCAAGAAAATAACCTCTCAATAAATTACCTCACAGTCCAAACCCCAACACACCCAAGATCGATACTCACAAATATCACTACAAAATAATCCCCACAAATACTTCAAGGACTTCTTTACAACTTCTTGGAAACTTCATCCACTATTGTGCTCTACTACTATAGCTCTCCTCTCAAAGACAACAATTATGCTGCCACATCACACGCTTTTGCCGCAAAACTTGCTTTTTTATTTTGCTTTTTTTTTTTTTAATAAGTTCTCGTAAGTGCAAGACAATATTTTTTTTCTCTCTCTTTATCTGGAGTGTTTGAGATACAGTTGTACCTTTTTTTTAAATATTTTTTTAGTTTTAAATAAAAAAATTTAATATATTTTTGGATTATTTTAATGTGTTTATGTAAAAAATAAATTTTAAAAAATAAAAAAAATATTATTTTTAAACAAAAATAAAAGTGACATTTAGCACACACCCAAATAGCTACTTAATATCAAATAATACTTGGGTGCAGTTATGTCTATAACAAACAACATAGTTAAGAGTTCTGCCCGGTTTATAACTTGCCTTAAGCCCTGGGTCATAATTGACTTGGGCTGGTGATTTTTTGAAAATTAATTTGTGCAAAACAACTACATTTTGGATAAATTTTTTTTAAATAATATATATATATATATATATATATATATATATATATATATAAAAGTTATCCAAACCATGAGTCATGCAGCGGATCGATTGAATTTCCTTGAGTTAACTGCATGGCCTCCAAGACCTAGGTCAATTAGTTTTTGGATGACTTGGGAAGCCGGACTAGGTTTTAAAACCAGAAAAGGTCCTTTTCTAGAAGGTAATCTTGACCATTAAAAAATAATAAAAAAAAGAATTAAAGAAAAAGAAAATAGTAATTTATAAATTGAAGACTGGGTTGTCCGCGTAAGAAGTCATCCATGAAAAGTATTTTTTACGCTTCGGTTCTCTTGTTTCCTCTGTGTGTCTCCTTTCTTAGGAACCTTCACACTTGACTTTTTCGAGCTCTAGGAATTAACGAGCCCCCTCCAAGATCAACCTTGATCAAGGCGCAATCTTTCGGCAAATGGCGTATACATGACTTGTATATTTTGCTTTTAGATTAAGACGTGACCTTTTCGGAATTATCAGAGCTGCGTCCGTTGGGAGCCAAAAAAAAGTGGTACAGGGATGCAATATTCCATCCTTTAGGTCTCCGATGGAAGCCGATTCGATTGGATTATATTTTTATCCGATTTGATCGTAGCAGAATGTAAAGGTGGATAAGGGATAAGGGTTTTATCCGATCCGGTTTTCAAACTTATTTTATATATTTTTTATGAAGTAGTAATTTTTTTTTTTCAATATGATACATGGATTTTTATTCTATTATCTCTGATTTTTTTTTTATATAATTTTATAAATTTTTTTAAATTGATTTTAAAAATACAAAAATGGATTGGATCATGTATCCTATGGCAGGATGGAGAAATTTCGAAATTTCTCACTCGATCCGATTTGATCCAGTAATTGAAATATAGAGATGGATGATGAATTTAGGTTTTCTGCATTGGAAGAAGGTGGAGCAAAATCAGCTTCAACCCTATGCATGCAAAGAGAATTCAGAAAGAAAAAAAATCATGCGATTTTTAACGGATAATATGCAGAAAAAAATTATATATGCAAATAATTAAGTGGGAAGAACATTACCTCATCGAAAATCATCAATCACATATGATACAAAAATATTTTACAAGCGCGAGAAACTTGAAATTATATGTTATAATTAAGCATTTTTTGTGAAATATCCCACCGCATCCTTGTAATTGTTCCATAAATCTGTCATTATAGTTGAAATCATCTGTCTGAAATCCTCAGCAAGCTGAGATAATGAATTTTCTAATACCCCATCAAGAGAAGCTCTCGTCTTTTCCACCAGACCTCCAAGAGCTGACCCTGTGAGAGCAGCAGAACCTGAAATGCCTTTTATCAGAAGATCAAGAGCAGCAGTGGCTGAAGAACTTATCTCTCCCATAATAAACTGCAAGACATACTCAAAGCATGCTCTGATAGCATCGGCGATCAGTTGTAATCCTCCTTGGACAGCTTGGCCAGGTAATCTGCATCCTTGGATAATTAACACAAGAAGGTAAGCAGTAGCGGAGAAGATTAAGCGAGAAACGAGGCTTGATAATGCAGTGATGGCCAAGAAAATGAACCTGACAAGAAAAAAAACCATGTCTTATTTATTTTTGAGAGACAGGGGAGAAGAAGTGGGAAGGAAGTTGGCAAAGACACATCTATGAAGTGTATTATGTTGCAGAGGTATATTTATGGTGTAGAATAATCTTCATTGAATCAAACTGTGGAACTTTTCAAAACTGAGGTGACGTTGGCTATGGGATTAGTTTATATAGTTGAAACCACAGAATCCCATGTAGATAATTTGTTTTACGTGTGGTGTTATTAATTTTAAGGGGTAGTCGTTGTCTTTACTCTAAATGACTTCTTGGAAACTCAATGGATGATTCTAAGCAACTGGTAATGGATGATTCTAAGCAATTGATAGTAATACTCATATCGTTGTAAGGCTAGCCTGGCCTGGGATTTTACGACATTCAGTTCAGTCCAAGGATCAATTCTAATGGATGCTTCTGGGAAATTAATGCTAATGCTAATATTTTATAGACCTGACCTGTACTAGGATCTTACAACATTCAGTCTAAGAATCAGGTTATATATTTATCGAGTCAATCTAAAACTAAGACAATTGTTTGGTAAAGTAAAAAACACTATTTACCCCACCATGATTTGCGTTTGAAACGCAGTGTTGCTGAAAGAGAAAAAGGCTGCTTCTCCTCTTGCGTGGAGAGTGAATCACTCTTTACTGGTCTGGCCGATCAGGTCCGGTTTAAAATTAAATACATTAAATCAAATCCGACCCAGTAAAATTAAAAAAAAAATTAATTTATATTTTAATTTTAATTGTGTTTTATTTGAAAAACTAGTATTTAATATTATTCAATGACACTACATAAATTAGATGGAGATCACTTGATGACGTAGTATTGCAGAATTGATCGCAATCCCAATTTTGTTCCTGATGATATTTTACCTGATGTTGTTGCGCGTTTAAGAAACCAAGAAAAATTATAGTCCTTGTAGGATGTATTTCATACGTAATAGAATTGTAGATGGTTTAATGGAACAATAAAAAATATTAATATATATTTATTTATTTATTTTATGATGTAATAGCAGTAGTTAAATATATAATATTTAAATTAATAACCATCAATATTAATACATATTTTTTAAATTTATTTTAAACCTCAATTTGAAAAGCATTCTTAACCAAATACATTAAACTATTTTTGTTCAAACTCAATATCAATTACAGTTTTAACCAATATATATAAATACCAAACCAACCTCAACTAAATATACTTTTTATAAAACATTTGTTTTTAAACTATAACTATAAAAGCTATAGAATAACAAATAAACTAAGAATAACAAATAAACTCTAAAACTGATAACTGAAATGATATTATTTTGAATAAAAAATTAAAAAAAAATTAAAAAGAATTCTTAAAATTGATTTGATTATGTCGCGTCTGGGTTTAAATATGTTAGCCAAGTTTAATTAGATTAATCTTCAAATGATTCAAATGAAACCCTAGACTAGGCTATAGGTCCATGGGTTATTGAATGGAGCGGAGCTGCCGGGGCCTGACCAGGTTTTAATAACTATGGCGCTATTAGGTAAAATAAATCATAATAAAGAGAGCTAGAATTTGTTAATAGTTATTGTTACTTGCAGAGCTGAATCTCCAATCCACGCTCACGAGTTCATCAGAGCATGAAATTCTGAGGTTGAACCATTAGCAGCACAAAATTTTGGAGCAGACAACGTGCCGGTTTCTTCATTGGATTTTGGATTCTGTCTGAGCGCAGCTTCCAGTTATGTAATCCACTCCCATGTGCAACAAGTACACACTACAAGCAACCAAGCTTTAACCTCAACACAAAACAGAGTAACAACCACGAACTCGCACTGCAGAAATCATTAGATGTTTAAGCAGCTAACATCATACAACGGATTCCATTTCAGAAAAGGATTTTGCAGCAAGAGTTATCCATATCCACTGCACCAGAAAGCAAGAAGAAAAGAAATGGCATGCAAGCATCAAATCTCTGCAACTGCTACTTACAGAACATGCACCAAGAAGTCAAAACTTTGACTCGCTAGTTAAAACACCAGTCAACCCAGCTTAGCGGAACTGTGTACGAGAAGCAAAAACACTCTATACTATATAACTCTATTTCTATGTAGTCTATACAATAAACTGCGGGAACTTGGAAACAAGAGTCAAATGCAGCAATCAAGCTCGTATGTACAAGAAGAGTTTCGCCAAGTAGCCAATCCTCTCTTGAAACTTGCTCCCTCTCCTTTAGTTGTCTTTAAGCTTATATACAGAGTTGACATATTCTTCTGTGTCCCAAAGAAAACAACCAAAAGCAACTGCCTCCAAAACCAATCTCTTCAAGCTCGAAAACGAGGTCAAGATCACCTCATCATTCTCAAGCGCGCCGGTCTTCTCATCTCCAAACAGTGCACAGCTGTGCTTCTCAATCAAATTCACAGCCTCCTTAGATTTCAGTTTTGCACATCTTTGCAGTGTCTCGGAATCAAACCCCATCAGGTAGCACTTCAATTTTTCATTTTCTGATTTTGGCCTGTTTAACCTTGTTCCCTGTGACGTCGATTGCTTGTTGCTTATGTGACCAAAAACAAGATTTGTTAATCCATAAGAAGGCAGTGATTCTGGAAACTGAAGGGTGGTCCTGACCAAGATGAATATCTTGGTGGGGCAGAACCAGACACCATTCCAAATGATGCCTTAAGGAGGCAGACTTGAGGAAATAACCGTATAAAATCGAGGCTGCATACACTCTACCAAGCCGGCACCTTTGGACCTCAGTTGTTGCCCAACTGTCTGCCACACTAGAATTTGCTTTCAAGCCAATAACTGTAGAGACGTGTTCCCTAACCATCTCTAAGACCTCAAAGCTATGGATGGACTCTAGCTCCCAGTCCTTTGAAGGTCGTATCTCTAGCCTGCCATTGTAGATGCACCTAGAGAGCTTTGGAACCAAAGGGACTCTGATCTCAGAAAACTTGTAAAGAACTAACATATACATGACATCTTCAACGGCAACTCGACACTCATGCTCCTTCAGCTCAGCAATCCTCCTGGCACTCGAAAGTAAGGAAACACTATTAGGCAGCTGGGTAACTCCATTTGATTCAATCAGGTAATATAGAACATTATTACTATGGTGATCAAAATGTCCAGATGCAGGACTATCAGGCAACTGGATCATTCGACAGTCATGCATCTGTTTCGTGATGCAACAATACCACTAAGACTAGTTGGTTTGTAATTTTACAGCAATGATTGCCTAAATGCACGAATCCCATATGGAAAAAAGAAATTCTTTCGATTTATACAAGTGAAGTACCCGTGAATCTGCTGATTGACATGAGGGTAAAAAAATTCACAATTCAGATTCTCAATGTGAAACCTTTAACAAATTCAGGACAGAAGCCAGCCTTGTTCCCTGTTATAAGAAGAAAATAAGCCTTTCCCAAAAGCAACAAATCAAAATCTTCATAGGACAGGTACTGTTGTTCAGACTAGTAACATCACATCATAAACCTCCGGACATTAATAGCCTGGCCCCATTTAAATTTCATGCAATAAAAGTATAAAACAACCCTCAATCCATTTAATTTGTAATTTAATTATTTTATTCTTATACCATTTATTTATTTTATAAAAATCCTGACTTGTCAACTCAATGAATTTGAAAGCCCACCGATTCCTTATATATGAAATTTAATAAAATGAAAAAACGGAAATCATCAAATCAAGCTAATGTTTAAAACACAATGAGATGTTCTAGCTATCATTGCAATGGTCAACAAATAGTGGAATAATTTTGTAAGTGAACCCTTCGTCCTATGTGGAGAGTAAATAGCTTGGGGATTATTGATGGGGAAAGTTTGTGATGTTACTGTGTTGTTACTACCGAACACAAACTCCAATTATTTCTACCTTAAAAAAATAAATTCTAATATGCCGTATAACCTTGAAAAACATCAAGGTTGCGATTGACGTCTGAGCTAATCGAAGACACAACGTGTCATCGAATATGATAACTAAACACTGTTCTATTTATTTATTTATTGAGAAAAAGGGAAGATTGAGCATCAAGGAATGAATGACTGACCTGTGAAGAGAAGCTTCATCGGAGCCAGAGCTACGAACCATGCGACTCAAAGCACTATCTCTGTCATCGGCCAACAACTTCAACTCATCAGCCACAGCAACATGAAAAGCTGTTTCTGATTCTGAAACACGCCGCTCAAAAACTTCCCAGCCGCAGACCTCAGTTCCAGCGGGGTGTTCAAGCTGCTGCTACTACTGCTAGGCTCGCAGTGGCTCGACGACCCCGCTCTTGCAACCACAATAACCGCAGCACCCCTTCTAGGTTTTCGCTCTACTTTCCGGTTAAGGAAAGCAGTCGATGACTTGAACGTCCAACTGGGAGACGAAATTGAGGGTAACTTTCGGGATTTTACCGCTGACGGTAAAAATCGCAGAGAGAGGGTCTTGTTGCTGGTGGTGTAGAGGCTATAGTCCATTCACAGAGCGTAAAAAAACCCTAGAGAGAGAGAGAGAGAGAGAGAGTTAAAAAGAAAAAAAGGTGATGGTAAATAGATAAGGCAGCGAGGGCTTGAGGTTTTTGATAAGTGTTAGTAGATAAAGGGTCGAGTCTTTTTCCGAGGGGCGGTTTGTGATTGGGTGGCGGTCTATTATTGGGCTTAGAAAAATCATGGGAGGGATGATGGCAGCCAAATTCTTAATGGCCAAGTGGAGAGAAAGGATAAGATCCAAACACTCAATAACAAAAGCTTTAGGTGAGGGGATAAGGTATCAATACTTTTAGTCAATACTCAACTTTACTTGTCGTTTATTGAGTAAATTGTAAGTGAGTGCTGTAGTTTTAAAAAAGAATTATATAGGCCAGCTCGAGCAGCATCGGCGACGGCGACGGCGACAGGGAAGGATATTACCATGATTGTACTTTCCATGCTAAAAAAAACTAGGAGTGTAGCGTACTTTCCTCACTGTTTATACGAAACCGGTTATTTTTATTTTTATTCTTTATACTTTTTCTCTCTGTTTTTTTTACAAATCCATCCTTCATGTCTGCTTGATTCTAAATTTATGTTTATAAATTATTTTAAATTGATTTTTATTAGATTATTTTAATTTCAAATAAATTTTATGATATTTGACAAGATTTGTATTTGTCTATTTTTATTACTGTATAATCAAATAAAAAAATTAATTTTAAAAAATAAAGTTTATAAACTCAGTGGAGTTCATTACTCGAATCTTGGGTTTGACGGGTTAGACCGTGAAGCTTGGATCGATCGAATGTGTCATCGTTTTAATATATATACACATACAAAAAAAAATCATCTTGAATTTTTTTAAAATTAAACTATATTTTTTACTGATTGCTTTAAAACTTGTCAAATCAATTAGATCATATCGGATAACCCTATACAATTTAATTTCAAAATCTAATTAGAGAAGTAATAGGACAGAAAAGTTTTAAAATTAACCTGCAATACCACATGATTATATGCTACATGAATAACTTTTTATATTTTTAAAAAAATCTCGAGTCTAAGAATAACTCACCCTTTAAGCTTAGTCTTAATCAAAAAAATAAAATAATCAATACCTTTAATTTGAAGAATTATATAAATAATTTTTACACACTTAAACTACTTACTAACTTTAAAATTATAGTCATTGAAGATCATTAATTCAATTTTTTTATCTACAAACGCCCATCCTTTTCATTTAGGTTGTGTTCGTTTTCTGGAAACTGGTTTTTGAAAAATTACTTTCTAAACTTTCTTGTGTTTGTTTGTTTTTAGAAAAGTTGGTCAACGGAAAACACTTTCTAGTCAAAGAAAAATTTGACTTAGTTTGCAGGAAAGTGTTTTCCTTTTATTTTGAGCGGAAAACACTTTCCGGAAGTTGTGAAAAATTTAGAAATGTCATATTTTGTTGATTATATCAAACTTGGTCCTCAAACTTTTGATTGCTATATATATATATATATATATATATATATATATATATATATAATATATATATATAATATTTGTTTTTCAATTTCATCCTTATAATTTAATTTTTATATTAATTTTGGTCCTTATTTTTATAATTGTTATTTGCTTTTTCCTTATTATTTTTTAATTGAAATTTTTTATCTATCAAATTTGATCCTCATTCTTTTAATTGTTACTTATTTTATTTGAAATAATTTATGAAATGTTTATTATATTATTTTAATTTCTTCATCTTTAAATTTTTTTTATTTTTTAGAGATTTGATATCTATTATTTTATTATTATTTATTTATTTGAGATAATTTATGAAATTATATTTTTTTTCAATTTCATTCTCATTCAACTTTTTTAATTTGTAAGATTTGTTCCTCCATTATTTTAATAAATTTGAAAAAAATAAAATATTAATAAGTTATTTTCCAGTTCATTTTCCTTGACATAACCAAACACTGGAAAATGTTTTCCAACTTATTTTCCATTACACTGTCAAACATCGAAAAATAATTCACTTTTCCAGAATTTTCTTACTAAAAAAAATTATATTTTAGCAAATAAACGAGGCCTTAGTTTATTTTATTTCATATAAAATATTAAAGCGATAAAAAGTCTTCCTCTGTATCCGTTGTTGACTAGTTAATTAGTTTTCAAACCTAAAGAGAGTATCCATTTGGATTATCTACTCTAAATTTTGCATGGCATTGATTCCTTTATTATTTTTATGCTAATGTCATCGCCATGCTCTCTCAAGACTATGAAAAAAATTGTCATTATAAAATATTAATGAGAATGTGATCGTATAATATTTATTCCAAATTAAAGAACGAAACCCATTTTTTTCTATTAATACCATCCTTCTATTTGACCTTTTCATGAAAAATCGTGTGATCGGAGAGAAGCATAATAACAATGAGTTGTAAATAATATAGAATAGAACAACATCATTTTCCTTAAGAATCAGATTAATTTTTTAATGTAAAAAAAATATCTAGATATTATTATCGTGTTTTATAACAAACAAAATATAAATCATATAGGGGTTGACTGGTCAACTTGACAGGTTTAAAAATAAACCGAGTAACTATTAAAAAAATAGCTTGACTAAAAAAATAAAGATGATATTTTTTTTTAAAATATTGAAATGAAAATATAATGAATCAACTCAAATTAACATGTCAAATTCACGACCCGGATCATGAGATTGAGATAACCTCATAGAAAATAAATCAAAACAAACTATGAAAATCAATCCCCAATCAATTCAATGTTAAATGATGAGATTGAAAAAAAAAATCAATAAAAAGAAGAAGAAAAAAAGAGTCAACCCGGGTTCACCTGTCAAAGCCGCAACTTGTGACATGTGATTGAGATAATCTCATAAAAAGCAAATCGAAACAAATTATAAAGTCTAATTCTCAATTAATTTAACGTGGAATGATAAAATTAAAAAAAAATCAACTTTAAAAAATGATCCTAGTCAACTTAGGTTAACCCTTGACCCAAATAATGAGATTGAGATAATCTTGTAGAAAGTAAACCAAGAAAATTATGAAGTCTAATTCCAAATCAATCAAACGTTGAAGGATGAGATTGAAAAAACAAACTAACTAAAAAAAAGAGCCAAACTCACAGCTCCGGTCGTGAGTCCAGGATAAACAAATCCAATATTGAAGGATGAAATTAAAATAAGATAAAAAAAATTATCAAAGTCAATCTGTGTTAACCAACCAAACTCGTGACCAAAGTAATGAGACCAGAAAATCTTATAGAAAGCAAAATGAAAAAAAAAATATGGAGTCTAATTTCAAATCAACTAAATGTTGAGAGATAAAATTGAGAAAAAAAATCAACTTTAAAAATGACATAAAAAACCCGAGTTAACTCTCTAAATCCGCAATTTAAGTTATACGACCGAGATACATAAATCTAATATTAAATTATAAAAAAATACTAAATCTTAATTAAAAAAAAATTATTCAAGTTAACAATATTTTGCGAAGAGGGGAGTAATTAATTGCCCTCCTCTATTAGTTTATGTTAATATTGTAAAAAGGATCGGATAAGATTAAATTAAGAGTGAAGGGATTAAATACATCAGTAATCAATTAGTTTTTTTTTAGAACATGATTAAAATGGTTGCAAGCATAATCTTAAAACTTGACATAGATCAATCTAGAATAAGAATCGAGTCACAAGTAAGGATGATCAATCCATGTTAACTCAAAAATTGTTTTTACAAAGATAAAAAAGAAAACATCATGCTGATTAAAAAAAAAATCAACGACCGAGTTTTATAAAGTAACAGGTCAATCTGGGTTTTTGATCGGGTTAGGCCAAGGCAATTCCTGCCTTTTTTTTTCTTTAACCCTAGCAGGTTTAGGTACTGGGTTATCCTGTCAGGTTGATTTGATTTTTATAACTAGCGTTGCAAGTACTAAAGATATTCAACTTTCATCAAAAGGGAAAAAAAGAGAGAAAAGAGACAAGGTTTAATTGTGCTGATGTTGAGTTACAGTGAAACTAATACTAGATCATTGGCTGGTGCTCCATGGCAGATCAAATTATTTTTCTAACATTAAAAAATGTATAATTTTTGTTAATGTTCCTTCTATAGGACATATGGAGGTTGATTTGATGTAACCTAGTTAATTTGACAGATTTAAAGGAAGATAATTGGTAAAAACCTAGTCTGACTCAAAATAAATAATCATTATAATCTTTTTTATAAATATAACAATCCTAGTTGATTATTGGATTGATCTGGATTAACCCAGGTTAACTTGCTAATCTACTTGTCGGTTCATGACATTATGATAATCCTGTAGAAAGTAAATCAGAAAAAAAATATGAATTCTAATATCCAACAAACTCAATGTTGAAGAATGAAATTAAAAAAAAAATCAATTTAAAAAAAGAATAATTTTTTTTAACTTGAATCAACTCTAGTTAACCTGTCAAACTTGCGATCCAGGTCATGATACAATATAACTCAATAGAAAGAAAATTAAAACAAATTATGAAGTTCAATCCCCTATAAACCTAATGTTGGAGTATGTAGTTTAATCTGTAATTGAAAAATCGATTAAAAAAATGACACAAAAAAACTCGCAACCTGAGTCATAAGATAGAGATAACCTAATAGAATACCAACCAAAATAAATCATGAAACTTAATTTATAATCAACTCAATGTTAAATGATGAATTCGAGAAAAAAATCAATTAAAAAAAAACTCGAGACAATCAGCTTAATTAGTTAAACTTGTGATCTAAATTGTGAGATTTGCTACGTTTTCCGCTAACATATTCATCCATAATCTGCTGGGTATTCTTGTATATTTGTTCTGACTTGTATTTATAAATCAAATAAAAAGATTTGAAAATTTCTTTTTTACATAAATTCTTTTATTTGCAAATTTTAAAATCAATACTTGTGTTTACAGTTTATAGGCTCCAAGATTTGTAAATCACACAATTTATTTAGTTGACAATCAACTATGTTTCCAAGCTTAAATAAACTTTATTTGATGATGAAGTTGGGAAATTAAGAGTTAATATCCTATATTGTTATAATAGTTGTTTTTAAAGTATTTTTTAAAAATTTATCTGTATAATATTTTTAAAATTTTTATTTTTATATTAGATATTAAAACAATTTAAAAATAAAAAAAATATTAATTAAAAACAAAAAAAATCAATTTATCTTTTAAAAATACGGTGTGGCCACACATTAACCAACACTCTTATAAGTTTGCATTGATTTGGTTTTCCTAAATTAATTATTTTTTGGTGTTTATGATTTGGTAAGTCCGGTGTTGGTTTTGGATTAATTGTTGTTCTTTAATGATTAGTCTCTTTAAACTGAGTTGTTTTTGTCATTAATTTTTTTTTTGATTTTTATAAATTAAAATATATATGAAATTCTAAAAACCAATAGTTGTTTTATTGTTAATTTATTTATTTTTTGTCATGATTTTTTATTTCCTTACTTTAACTGAAGTAGACGTCTATATATCGGACCTGTCTATGAACTTCAAATGACAAATCGCTACACCAAGGATTAATTTTTTTAAAAAAATTAAATCAACTATAATTATCTTAATATCCCATTGAATTTATAAATTTAAATTCAATATAACTAATATTGTTATTGATAATTATTATAATATTAATTGAAATTAAAATTTAATTTGACTACAACTAACCATTTTCATTGATAATATTATAATTATTAATTGAGCTACTCAATCCTATTGAAATTTAAATTAACTACAACCAATAATTTTCATTTGTAAATAACATGAAATTTATTTTTCTTTGAAAAGGACCGATATTATTTTAAATTTAAATTAAATTAAATTTCTTTAATAGGTTATGTTTTTCAAAACAACATAACCTATTAACCTATAATTTAAATTGACTACAAAAACATATTTTAATAGGCGTTGAGAACAACATAACCTTTCGAAACAACATAGCTAACAACACCTATTGAGATTTAAATTGACTACAATTAATCTTCTAAGAAATCCTACTATAATTTAAATTGACTACAACAAGTTATTTTAATTAATTGACAACTGTCATGGTAATTATTAATTAAACTACTGAATTAAAAAATAGTATTTAAATTTAAATTCACTTTTAAAGGCGCTGATGTTGAGTTACTGTGAAAGCTACGTTACAAAATAGGGCCAGCTCGCCCACATCAATAAAATATCCCAAGACCATCGAACCTGTGTTTTTTTATACACACTTTTTAGAATATTGATTTGCTAGAGTTATCTGCGAGCAAATTCACCTTCCATTGCAGCTCCTGGACCGACCCAATTGATGTGGCTTTTTTTTTTCTGTTAATGTTGGTGTTCGGGCCAGCTTATATGCACGTCGACTAATTTTACGGGTCCTAAGTTAATAATCGTGTAAGTCTACAGTGGCCATGAGGTTTGTGAAACTCGAACGGTAACCTTTTGTTTTGGATTAAGTGTTTTTTTTAAATCAAATTGAAATTTATTTAGTCGGATCTAATTGATTTAGAGCGTGTTTGGCAGTGTGGTTGCGGGTGCTTTTCAAATAGCTTTTCGTGCCGAAATGCATGCCAATGATGTTTTTTTATTTTTTAAAAATCATTTTTGACATCAGTACATCAAAACGATCCAAAAAGTACAAACCGCACTCAATTTTAGCAAAAAAAAAAAAAAAAAAAATTTTCAAATTTTTTGGGAACGCAGCCGCAGCCGCGTTCCCAAACACTGCCTTAGTGTGCTATTTTGTGATCTTTTTAATTCGATTAATATTCAATTTAATTTTTTTAAAAATAAAATAACATTATTGACATTAATTTTTTATTGACCTAGATTATCTGGTTAACCTGTAATCAAATAAATGGTCAAGTCAGGTCTAATTATTTTGCTGCTATGACTTGTATTTATAAATCAAATAAAAAGGTTTTGGTTATCTATGCAATCATGCACCTTTTTTTTAAAAAAAAATTAAATAAAAAAATAAAAAAAATTAGAATTGATCAAGTTCCATCTTACTTGTATAAAATGCCATTTACATAGCAAAACGACATCGAAATATAATAAAGGAAAGTGATTTAGGTGCCCACTCTAATCATGGTTGAGTTGGGAATTGTCTCTAGATAAGAACAGGAAATACCTAGAAAAAATGATGATCTTATTTCAACAGTGAAAGCAATTAAAAGGGGTGGAGAGCAATGAAATGCGTGGTTCTTTTAATTACAACATATCCTGGGCAGGGAGTGAGTTCCTGCAAATTCCTCGTTACCTTTACAGAAGAGGGACAGACAACGCTCAAAGAGTTACACTTGGGAACTTGCACTGTCCAAAACCTGAAATGGAATTACAAATTCAGTACTCCAAAATATATTTTTCATTCATTCAAACCACGTCAGCAAACAGATCCTTACACTTTTTTTTGTTCAAATATATATAAACCTTGACCCAATAACAATAATAATTATTAAGGCTTTGTTTAATAATTATTTTTTTAAGTGTTTTTTATATAAAAATACATTAAAATAATATTTATATTTTTAAAAAATATTTTTGACATCGATAAATTAAAATAAAAAATATTATTTTAAAATAAATTAAAAAAATAAATATTTTTTAAAAACACTTTTAAAATAAATAAAAAAACACAACCTAAATCTAAAAAATGCAGAAGCGGTGGCTTAGGTAATCGGTGGTGTATATCTACAAGGACACTGGGTCCCACGTACCTCAAATCTGACGATGGCAGTGAGGCATCGATAGCATCACATCTAATAAAAACAAGGGAAAAGCAAAAGACGAAAAGAACAACAGACAACTCGGCAACTTACTTGGGTCCTTAACCGTCGTTGTAGCCAGCCCGTTGAAAGAGCAGACCCCACCAATCTTCTTAAACTCGGCCCAATACGAGCTAAACGCATAACTCGCGTGCCAAAACAATGAAACCGGTTTATAACACCCTTTCCGGGTTGGATCTTGTCACAGTTGTGTTCCCCTGTGAACAAGCCCATGCTAAGGCATCTTTCACTGCGCTCCTATTGGCTTCCTTAGCCACAATACCCATAGCTTCCCTTTATAAGGCTCATTATTGGTTGGCAACGGCAACGGCTTTTTATACCCCGAAAGCGGTGTCTTCCCACTCAAATCAATCTCGAACACTTCTGTCCCATTCGGATAATACAGCCCAAATTGTCTCTCCGTTCCCGGACCTGGTTTTTGGTTCTCGTTGTACAACGAAAAGATGAAAGCGGGTATGACCACACCGGGCTGGGCTGGGGTGCCGATTGCGGGTATTGTGGTTAGCTTTTTTACAACGTTGCGATTGTACGTGGCAGAGTTGTAAATATTGGCTCCTAATTGTTCAAAATCTCCACCATTTGGCCAGCCCGTTTCTGCTATAAAAACCCGAATACCCGGATACCCGAGGCGTTTCATCGCAAAAACGACAGCGTCAAACATTTGGTCAAAGAGGTTTGTGTAGGTCAAGTTTGTACCGGGTCCGTATAGGTTACATTCTGGGCATTAAAAAGAGCGTAGTCTAAACTGATGTTATGTGCGTTTTCGGACCAAGCGAAAAAAGGGTAGAAGTCAATAAAAAAAACGACTTGGTCCGGTTCAAGAATTGCAGCATCGGTTTAATGACCGTACCCGAAATGTCTGGACGAAACGTGCCGTTTGACGGTGGAAACGAAGATTCAAGAACGTTGATTGCTGATGGAGTGCCCACTTTGATTTTGCGGATGTTGGTCTTGTTAAGGAAATCTTGATTCGACGCATGGCAGGTACGAGGTTGAACCATGTACCCGTGTCAGGATTGGTGAGGATCTCGTTTCCGACGAGGAGATATCGGATTTTGACATCGGAGAAGTAAGGGAAACATTGGTTTTAACCATGGTCTGAGGTGAGAAATATTGGCTCTTGGAGATGTTGGGTATGAGTGCGTTAGGGACCATAATGGAGACCTGGATGTTGGTTGTTTTTGAGAGATTTGAGAATGTCTGGATTGGCATCGTAGATTTTGACTCGCTTGGCTTTGAGATTTGATAAGCTCCACTGACCTTGAAGGAGATGGGAGATTGTTTCCTAGCTGGCCGTAGTTTATGCCCACCTCGCTGGAAATCACTGCACCTGCAAGTGGTGTAAACAATTTGGGTTAATTAGGAAGGGAGAGTCAAAAACACAAGGCTCCCCCATATTGTTGAGCACTTTGTTTTCTAAGAGGCTAACCTTACGGAAATGGAATCAAGAGAGGAAAATGAAGACATGAATGGCTGCACGGCCCCTTATTGCTCTGTCGCCTGAGGAGAAAACTTCTTCTGGGGGGATGGAGCAGAGAAAGAAAGCGAGTCAGAGTCTACGGGCTTAGAAGGGATGGAAAGGAGGGCATTAGAGGCTGACCAATAGAGTAACTTGTGGTAAAGCGTCCTAGGTGGAGTGCTTTGAACATAGTTATAAGATACGGTCGGGGCTAATCCAGTCCGAGTCGAGAGATGTCCGAGTCCTCAGCGAATCAATCAGTTTTATTTTATTTTTTATTTTTTTTGTAAGACGATATTGTTTTGTTTTTGTTTTAATAAACAATATCTTTTCACCTTTTTTTTTTTTTTTGGTAAAAAAATCCAATTCAAAATGTAAGCAAATTACTAAATTAACATCCATGCCAAACCAGAATTTATAACTATCATTTTGGAATCATGGTTTTACTTTTTATTTATCTTTTTGCCATGGTTTTTTAAAGCTTCAAACTCATCCTTGAACGTTAAAAATTATGCAGTCAAATCCTTAATTTATAATTACTAATTAGAACTTGAATAAAATTACTTATTTAGTTATCGACAATTCAATCCATGCCGGGCCGGGGACTTTGACCCTTGATTTCATTGGCATTCTCAATCATATCATCTCATAGGTGTTTCGATCGGTAAAAAAAAAATTTTCAAAGTGTTTTTTATTTAAAATATATTAAAATAATTTTTTACTTTTTTAATTTGTAACATATTAATATAAATTTTTGTATCGAACTAAATAGAATTAAAAAAAACATAGACTTTTAGCTAAACAAACTGAAAATTAGAATTAAAGAAATTAGAATTTTAGCTAAAAAAAAACTGAAAAACTAAACCTTAATTTAGCTGAAATGTTCATAACTAAAAAACCGAATTCTCACCCTTATTTTACTAAACCAAGTAAAGAATAAAACTTTGTGCTGTAGCTCATCCTGGTCCAAGGCTCATCCCAATTATATTAAGTCATTGGTCACTGAATTAAAAAAACTAAATTTTTGTTTGTTTTAATGTTTTAAAAATATTTTAAAAAAAATTAAATTTTTTTAAATAATAATTTTTTATTTTTTAAATATTTTAATACACTAAGTTAAAAATAAATTTTAAAAATAAAAAAATATTATTTTAATATATTCTAAAAACACCTTTAAAAACATCCATAATTTCAGACACATTCTAAACCCCCCTTTGAGTCTTCTTGACTTCATTAAAGAATGGTTTCTTCGAGTGCTAAACACATGAAAAGAATCTACCACGAGGGAACGAGGCTGCCTGTGCAACATACCACCCACCACTGGAAGAAAATGCGAAGACAAAAGGTGCTACTGACATGCATGACGTGTCAGATTCCAGGACCAGAATAGACCCTCTCAAAAGAGCCGTTGCCTTCGTGAAGAGAATTTATTATTATTGAAAAACAATGACTAACTAAACAACAAACTAAAATAAAGTATGGACCATCAACATTTTTGGAAACCATCTTAATAATCTGCCCTAATTAGCACAAATTAATCAACTCTTTAATGAAAAAAATACATAGACCAAGGTGATTTAGGTGCCGCCCACTTTAATTAACCGTGTGGTTGAGTCATGAAGTGTCCTTAGATATGGACAGTAAAGGCCTCAAAAGATTGACGATATTATTACAATAAATAAAGTAATAATTAAACGGGGCACCAAAATCAAGCTCTGCAAGATGAGAACACCAAAATCGTCAGTTCATGGCTTCCTGCATCCTTGTGCCCTTTGCCCAGATGGACAGCTGACAGCTCCCCCTCAAAGAGTTACACCTGGGAACTTGCAATGTCCAAAACCTATAACAAAATCCCAGAGGAAAATAAATTATTCTCTCAATCTAAGCGCATGCGTTGAGCCTGAAAAAATATTGTTTTTTTATGTTTTTCCATGCCAAACACAGGCTAAACAACATTGCCTCGTAATATAGAAGTGAGGTGTAAATATAAAAAGAATCACACATGAATCCGACTAAAAAAAATGACAATAATTCTTTCAAGTATCAGAAATTTATTTCTTAATTCTGTTTTCCTTTTTATTGTTTGTTTTTTGTAATTAAAATGTGTTTTTTAAAATAAAAAAATTAATTTTTTTTCAAATTAATTTTTTTGATATTTTTAAGTCTTTTTATAGATTTGATATCAAAAATAAAGTTTTAAAAACGACAGATCCCACCATCAAAATAGCCTCAAAATAGCCCTAGATATCTACTTGTTAGTACCATAAAATTTCTTCTGCAAACACATGATTTTTTTATAATTTCAAAACAAATGCTGCCTGCCAAATTTGAATAACTGATGAAATTCTCCATGTCGAAAATTACGGGCTATTCTTGACCAAATAATTTATAATTCAAGTGATCATCATGCCCTAAATTTGAGCAGACGGGTGGTCGCTCAAATTGGGCCCACCATCCCACAACTGGTCATATCAACGGTAACGAGACACCAAGCAACAATGATCAATCATAAACGGAACGACCAAAGATAAAATCAACGGACATAAATTAATCAAACTACTTACTTGGATCCTTAGGCGTCATCGTAGCTAACCCGTTGAAGGAGCAGGTCCCACCACTTTTCTTAAACTGGGCCCAATACGAACTAAACGCATAACTCGCATGCCAAAACAACGAATCCGGCTTATAACACTCCTTTCCGGTCTGGATCGCGTCACAAGTTTTATTCCCCTGCGAGCAAGCATACGATAACGCATCTCCCACTGCAGTCTCGTTGACTCCTTTAGCAACCATGCACCATATCTTCCCTTTATATGGCTCGTTATTGGTCGGAGCCGGCAAGGGCTTTTTGTACTCTGATAACGGCGTGTCTCCACTTAGATCAATCTCGTAGATTTTGGTCCCATTTGGGTACAATAATCCGAAATGTCGCTCCGTACCCGGACCCGGTTTCTGGTTCTCGTTATACAGGGCGAAGATGATACTGGGTATGACCCAACCGGGTCGGGCTGGGGTTCCGATTGCGGGTTCTGTTGTGAGTTTTTTTATCACATTGCGATTGAAAGTGGCTGAGTTGTAAATATTTGCTCCGATTTGGTCAATATCTCCATCGTTAGGCCAACCCGTTTCAGCAATAAAAATACGAACGTCCGGATACCCGAGCCGTTTCATCGCAAAAACGACAGCGTCTAACATCTGGTCTAAGAGGTTGGTGTAGGTTAAGTTTGTACCCGGGTCGGTGTATGTTAGGTTCTTGGCTTTGAAAAGAGCGTAGTCTAAATTGATGTTTTGGTGGTTATCGGCCCAGGCGAAATAAGGGTAGACATCGATGAAAAAGAACGATTTGGTCCGGTCCAAGAATCGCAACATCGGTTTAATTATCGGACCGGAGATATCGGACCGGAACGTGCCATTCGATGGTGGGAATGAAGACTCGAGAACGTTTATGGCAGACGTGGTGCCGACTTTGATTTTTTTGATCTTGTGGGTTTTTAAGGAAGCTTTGATTCGGCGCATGGCAGGTACAAGGTTGAACCATGTGCCCGTGTCAGGATTTGTGAGGATTTCGTTCCCAACGAGGAGATATCGGATTTTGACATCGGAGTAGTAAGGGACGACATTGGTTTTAACCCAGTGGTCCGAGAGAGATTGGCTTTTGGAGATGTTTTGTATGAGTTCGTTAGGGATCATAATGGAAACTTGGATGTCGGTGTCTTTGAGGGATTTAAGGATGTCTGGATTGGCATCATAGATCTTGACTCGTTTGGCTTTGAGAGATTTGATTAGCTGCACTGACTCTGAAGGAGATGGGAGATTGTTTCCTAGCTGACCGTAGTTTATGCCCACCTTGTTAGAGATCTCTGCACCTGCAAGTGTGAAGACCAATGGGGTTAGGGTTAGACTTGAAACAACACAAAACCCAGTTCGTCAATCTTAAAGAAAGAAAAGATACACTTACTTGAAATGGAAACTAAGAGAGCAAGACTGAAGATGGGGACAAAACCTAACCCCATCATTGCTCTTTCGCTTCAAGTTGTTTTAGCGGTTATGGAGAATGAGCAGAGGAAGGACCTGTAGAGAATGGAGATAACAGAGTGGATCTGAATGGTTCCAAGGAATTGAAGAGAGAAGGGGTTTTAGACTTTTAGGGAGGCGTGCGGGTTAAAAACATGATACGGGAGCTCAACAAGAGCACTGACCAAGGCAATAACTTGTTGTGTTCAAAGCTATATAGTGATGTCGGCTTCTTTTGTTGCTGTTGGGAATAATGTGCCAGGTGTGATATCAAGGAATATGTCGCTTTTTTTTTTCTTTTTTCTTTTTTTCTGTCTTTAGCTTTTGTGGAAGGATAGAGAAAGGAAGAAGAGACCGAGGGAGACGCAGAGAGAATAGAGTGAAATGAGAGAGTGAAAGAAAGGCTAGCATATGTGACAAGACAAGGGAAATAAAGGAGAGATGAGCGGGGCTTCCTGCGACGTCAGGCTTTTGCTTGGTTTCTAGGAAAGAGGGTGGAAAGAAGGCTCATGAGACATGGAACATGATGACTTGGAAAAAGAAATGCCCATGTCAAAAGGGGCAAATTAGCCGTTTGATCATTGATGCTGTGGCCCAGTGGCTGTCTGGTGGCTCGTATACAGTTTGTGTTTAGTGTTCATCACAAGCTTAGGCGAGAAGCAGCGAAGCAATTGGTTGCATAATGGTTTCTTGGCTTTTAACGTAGTTGTACGATCCGTCTTGACATAGATTTAAAAAATGTTTGTGTTAAACTGATGTGGTTTTTTTTTCCTTTCAATTTTTATGTTGATTTAATTGAGTTTGGATTGTATTTGATAATATCATTTGTCAGTTAAATTTTATAGATCAATCCATGTTTATTTTAAAGCTTAAATTGTGATAATTATTATTTTTAAAAATATTTTTTTATTAAGAAATATATTAAAATAATATTTTTTTATTTTTAAAATTATTTTTTACATCAGCTTTTCAAATAATTTGAAAATAATAAAAAATTTTACTTTTTTTAAAAATATTTTTAAAACTCAAAAACAGGTTAATCAACTTGAAATTCAACTCATTCTAAATTTTGAAATTTTGAATCAAGAATTCCAAATCCTTGAGAATTTAATGTTTTATAAGCTTAGTTTTATAAGTTGTTTAAAAATATAGAAATAATTATTTTTAAAAGTGTTTTATATTTAGAAATGTATTAAAATAATATATTTTTAAATTATTTTTTATATTAATATATTAAAATGATTTAAAAATATATATAAATTTTAATTTTATTTTTTAAAAAACATAATTTCAGCCATGTTTGGATCCAAACGCTACCTAATTATACAGCCCTTCTCAGTTATGATGGATGGAGTACCATTATGAGCCTTTACCTACTTCGGCAGTGTTTGGGAACGCGGCCGCGGCTGTGGCTGCGGCTGCGTTCCCAAAAAATTTGAATTTTTTTTTTTTTTTGCTAAAATTGAGTGCGGTTTGTAGTTTTTGGATCGTTTTGATGTGCTGATGTCAAAAATGATTTTTAAAAAATAAAAAAACATCATTGACATGCATTTCGGCACGAAAAGCTATTTGAAAAGCACCCACAACCACACTGCCAAACACGCTCTTCGTCCTTCTTGCGGAATGGCCTGGTGGCTGTGGCTGTTAGATAGAGTAAATTCAATGACTATGCTGAAGAAATAAATTAAGGGCCTAAATAGACAACAAGCACTTCAAAAAAAAACAAATAGACAGAGCAGCATCATGCAATGCTTGATAATTTTTAAAGAGTATATTAAAATAATATATTATTTATCTTTTAAAATTTCTTTTTGATATCAGTATATTAAAAATTAATTAAAAATTAAAAAAATAATTAAATCACAATACCAAATACCATGTAAATAGTCAGCGATGCTACTTGTGTGATTTGAAGAAGTATTTGTGAGGAAAAAAAAAAACATTTTATATGGGAAAATACATCAACATTGAATTGCCCGCACGTTAAAGTTGCTATATTCAACGAAGTGCTGCTGTGATCGATGAGGGGGTCAACTTTTGTCAAGTGTGTTTGTTTTTATAGGTTAATATGTTTTTAAAAGTGTTTTTTAAATTGTATTTTAATAAAATATTTTTTTATATTTTTATGGTTTTAATATATTAATATCAAAATTTATATTAAAAAATATTTTTAAAAATATTTTTATAAAAATACTTTACACAACATTACCAAATATATTTATTCTATGCTAATTTTGGCTGCACCTACGACCAAAACAATAGAAAGTTGAAAAGCACTTGATACGTGGTCGGTGTGCCTTTGTTTTGCTTTTCTTAATGAACTCTTTCGTTGGACAAGTAGATAATGATGTAACCCTTGATATGTGGTTTGTGTGCCTGCCTGGCGATTGAATATAATTATTTATTTTTTTTAGTTTAATATGGGTGTCCGAGTCAGTTTGTGATCACTAAACTCCTAAAGTTAACGACCATGTAAGCCTCCAGTAGCCATCATATGAGCAATCACAGGGCTCAAACCTGAGATCACAGAGGGAGCAAACTTCTTGATCCTAAGCTCTTACCACTGGACCACCACCTAAATAGTTGATTGAATATAATTATTATTTGTATAATCAGATGAGTATAATTATTATTTGGATAATCTCTCTTCCATATAGATATTAAACTTGGTTTAATATTACAGAAAATGGTAAATGATAAAAGATTTATTATAAGTTAAATTTTTAAAGATTAAAAATATTATAAATATAGTAAGACTTTTAAAATATTTAATTTTATTTATTAATGTCTTCACTTCCTAAACAGTTATTACAACTATTTATATAAAAAAATTATAAACATTTAACAATATTGTACAGGAAAAAATATTTTATTAAACTAGAAAATTTTCATAATAAATAATAGAAAATTAAAAACGGGAATGAATAAAATTAACTAGAAAAAATATGTATTTTTCTATAATAAAAATAGAAAATTAAAAAGGGGAATGAATAAAATTAACTAGAAAAAATATGTATTTTTCTAAAAAAAATCTTGCATCACTCTCTCTGCTCGGAAGGAACTCGTCATCGAGTTCAATCTTCATTTATAAAATTACTTTTTATCAAAAATAATTTTTTGTGCATGAGCCACCTGTAAACCCTGAATAAATTCTATATAATTAATAAGAAAAATATTATGTTAAGGGAGTAAAGTGAATATTTGAGTTATGGGAATGATGATAGACTTGGGAATTTAGCATAAAATGTTTGTGTGTTAGTTTCAAAAAAAAAAAAATGTGAAAAATGCTGGAAAAATAAAAAAAGTTAGAAAAGCAAATAAAAACTAGATGAAAGAAAGAAATAAGGAATGAAATGTCTTGGACTATAGTTTAATGAAATTTGATACGGTCTGGTTTAAATTTGATGGCAATATGTATTGTAACTTGAAAAAAACTTACTCGAAAAATAAAAAAATGTATGAAGAAGGGTATGAGGGCAGTTGACTAAATGGTCACACACACATATATGCTTTGGCTGACCACAAGAGGGGGAGCTCCTGAGAAATCTTGTGAAAAAACTTAGGAAAAATCAAATATTTGGGAGAAAAATTGTGAGATTTTGTGTGATTAAACATGTAAACACTTAGATCAAGAGAAACTAATGAGGAAAAAAGAGTTTTGTAGAGAGGGAAACCAGGAAGTATGAGGAGTTGCCCATGATTTGGACAGGGAAATGCTAGAGAATTTATAACGGGCATAGATTTAACAGTAGGTGTCCATCACCTCATTTGAATTTAAAAATTATTAATTGGTATTACTACAAATACTTTGTTTGATTTATTACTATTGATTGTTGGAAATGTAAAGAAAATAGAAAAATAATGTTACAAATTACCGGCACCCGTGAGATCATAACTGGAATATAAGCAACCAAATGAGTTTGCCGGATTGATTTGTAGTTGTGAAGGGATAACCGGGTTATTAGCGATCAAATGAATTTGTCAGATTGATTGGCGATAAAGAATAGCTAGATTGTTAGTGATCAAATGAGTTTGCTGGATTGACCGGTAACCACGACGAAGTAGCCAAAATAGAGGCCACCAAGTAGGTTTCATGCAATTACAGTGTCCGTGAGAGAAGCTGAAATTATTGTGGCAGGAATGTAGAATAACAAGAAATATTGAATGTTAGATTAAGAGATATGGGTTAAAAATGTTAATTTGATCAAAATATTAAGGAAAATAATGTGGATATAAGAGTTGAGAATCATCATATTATAAAATATAAAAAAATAAAATTAATTAAAAAAAATATCTATTTTTCTAAAAATAATTATAGATCACCTGGTTTAGTGATTTATTGACCATAATTGATCTAAACCAGGTTTGTCTTCGAATCATTTAAGAAGTTGACCTAATAAAATTTGGATGATGTGGTTGTTCAATCCATAATTCAAGTAAGATCCGACATCATTATTTTTATTTTTTTATTTTTTATTTAAATAATATAATTTTAAAATAAGTTCGAGTTCATCCACCAACTCACCTTCACCAGTCGAGTCCGAATTCCAAATATTAAATCTAGACAAATCCCAACGGGATTTGACACGTATACCTCTATATAAAAGTATACATTAGGAGCACCTTGCCAAAAACAAACCTTTAATTATCAATTTTTTATTATTATTTACGTGGGGTGTCGGGCCAGCTTGCGCGCACCACGACTATTCTCCACGGCCCACTGGACATCCTGCAAGTCCAGGAGCAGGTAAGGCACCGCGGGGGTGACAGGCATGCACATAAAAAATCGAACCCAGAACGAGAACGGAACAATTCATACAATTAATCACAATAATTAGATCCTCAATTGCTTTAATTATCATTTTATTTGTTATGGATGCAACGTTCGGAAACTTCTATTGAGAATCGGACCAAATTTCCCATTGTATAATTGGATGAAGTTGCCAGCCTCGTACGAAGCCAGTCCATTACACAGCTCTCGATGCATAGAGACGAAAGTCCCAAGAACCTCCTGGATAGACGAATGATAGGCGTTTGTGTGTACGATAATTATGGGTTTAAAATGTTTTTTTTTTTTGAAAATATATTAAAATATTGTTTTTTGTTTTTTAATTATATTAAAATAATTTATAAATTTTAAATTAAAAAAAAAACACAGTTTACGCTTTCAAACACTGCTTATGTGATGGGGGCTTGGATATAAAATTATCGTATGGATCGCTCTGCACCCCCAGGTCGCACCCAGACCAATTGTCTCGTGGGATCGCATTCACGGGGTCAACAACCCTTTTTTTCTATTTTCTATGAATTTTATATTTACACAATCTTTTAAAAAAAAATGCTTGGCACTTGTAATATTTGTTGTGTTGTGATGTATTATATTATACTGTGAGATTAAACGTGTAAAATTATTTAATAATTAATTGTTGTACTTTGTTATAAAATCATTTAATTGTTTGGTGATTTAGTGTCGTGCTGTTTAAATTAAAATTATCTTTCAAAACATAATTTCAATTAAACCACATGGCATGATCGCGCTGCCGCGAGCTTATAAAACAAATATACTTGACAATGTTATAATTATGAACCAGCGTTAGATAAGTAATAGAAACTAAAGGTATAATAGAGCCAATATTTAATGACGGAAAAAAAAGTTTTGTTTGTTATTAAAAACTTAGAGGTTTAACAAAATGATTTGTAGCAATCCACAGTGTTTTGGGAGGAAAGATACAGTGCTTTCGCCACATGATTTAGCTTTTCTATTAATAAAAAACAAAAAAAATTATAAAACTAAATTTTTTACCAACTTAATATTAAAAAAAAACAACAAAGATAATTCTGGAAGAAAAAACCCATGAGAAAAAATGTTATAGCAAATGACAATGTTTTGTGAGGAAAACTACAGTGCTTTCTCCAATAAAATAAAATAAAAAACCATTTAGAGAAATATTGTAGCAATACATAGTGTTTTGTGAGAAAAATTACAACGCTTTCCTCATATGATTTAGCATTATTGTAATTATAATTCTTAACCAACTCAATATTAAAAAAAATCGATAAAGATAATTTTGAAAAAAATCATAAAAAAATTATATGGGAAAACACTACAACAATTCACAATGTTTTAAAGAAAAAAAAATACAAAGCTAAATTCTTAATCAGCTCAACATTAAAAAAATAAATCGACAAAGATAATTTTAGAAATAATTTAAAAAACACCAAAAAGAATGAAAAAAAAATCATGTTGGAACACTGTAGCAATTCACAATGTTTTGCGATAAAAGATACGGTGCTTCCCTACATAATTTAGCCTTATTGTAATGACTTGTAATTATAATTCTCAACAATGTTTTGTGAGGAAAGCTACAATGTTTTTCTCACATGATTAAATTTTATTACAAAGTTAAATTCTAACAAACTCAGTATTAAAAAAAAATCAACGAAGATAATTTTGGAAAAAAATATTACAAAAAAAGAAAACACAAAAGAAACTGAAAAAAAAACCATGTGAGGAAAAACTGTATCAATCCATGGTGTTTTGTGAGGAAAAACTTGTATTTACTTGTAATTGCAATTCTTAACCAGCTTAATTTTTAAAAAATAAAATTGACAAGGATAATTTTAGCAAAAAACATAACAAAACAGAAAAAAACCATGAGGGAAAAAACACTATAGCAATCCACAGTAATTTATGAGGAAAGTTACAGTGTTTTCCTCACATATTGTAACTGTAATTTTTAATCAGCTCAATATTAAAAAATAAAATAAAAAAAGATAATTTTGAAAAAAATAAAATAAAAAAACAAAAAAAAACCATGCGGAGAAACACTGTAGAAAAAAAATTTATGTTAGAAGGTGGTGAGTGGTCGGCCAAAAGAAGAGGGAAATTATAAGTGTGGTATTATGTTTAGATGTTGTAAATTTATATTAGTAATGTGTGTAATTGTGGTGGTGATGTTTGATGATGAGTTTAATGATTTATTTAAGTGGAATTGATATATGGTAAACAATGCAGGGAAATAAAATGAATTGATGATAATAAGTATGTTCTATTTGGGATTGGAAAGATATTGATGTGGTATCTCTTTTTTTGAAAATCATGAGGAGCACCAAGAGTTGGAGCGACTGCAGCTGGAGGAGATCGACTTGCTAGATGTGCAAGTAGGTGTCCATCACCTCATTTGAATTTAAAAATTATTAATTGGTATTACTACAAATACTTTGTTTGATTTATTACTATTGATAGTTGGAAATGTAAAGAAAATAGAAAAATAATGTTACAAATTACTGCATCCATGAGATCATAACTGAAACATAAACAACCAAATGAGTTTGCCGGATTGATTGACATCTATAGAAGGGTAATTGATTGGCGACAAAATAGGTTTGTTGGACTGATTAGCATTTGTGAAGGGATAGCCGGGTTATTAGCGATCAAATAAATACATCGAATTGATTGACATTCATAAAAAAAATAGCTAGATTATTAGCGAACAAATGAGTTTAATGGGTTGACTGATACCCATGAGAGGATACCCAAGATATAAGCCACCAAATAGGTTTAATGGAATTATGGTGTCCGTGAGGGAAGCTGGAATTATTGTGGCAGCAACGTAGAAGAATAACAAGAAATATTGAATGTTAGATTAAGAGATATGGGTTAAAAATGATAATTTGATCAAAATATTAAGGAAAATAATGTGGATATACAGTGGCAAATTTATTGTTTATAATAATAATAATTAAATCTTTATATTATTATTTATGCACTTACATGTTATTCATAAGCCATACGATAGCATTAGTATATGTTAAAACCATCAAAGAATGAGAATACTATAAAATATAAAAAAACTTTTGAAATATTTAATTTTATTTATCAATATTTTCACTTGTCAAAAGGCCATTACAACCCTTTATATAGAAAAAAAACTAGAAAACCATAATAATAATGAAAATAAACAAACTAGAAAAAAATATTACATTGAAACAGGAAAAAAAACTAGAAAAATATAATAATAAAAATATAAAATATAAAAAAAATGAAATTAATCAAGAAAAACATATATTTTCCTAAAAATGCTCCTCCATCACATGGTTTATTGACTTATTGACCATAATTGGTCTAGACCATGTTTTCTTCGGATCATTTAAGAAGTTGGCCTAATGAAATGTAGGCTGTCTTGTTGTTCAATCCATAACACGAGTAAGATCTAATAACATCAATTTTATTTTTTATATAAATAATATTATTTTAAAATAAATTCGAGTTCATCACCTTCACCAGTCAATCCGAATTCCAAATCTTAAATCGACACAAATCCCAACGGGATCTGATACCTCTACCTCTATATATATATATATATAAATATATATATATATATATACACATTAGTAGCACCTTGCCAAAAACAAACCTTTAATTATCATTTTATTTGTTACAGATGCAACGTTCGGAAACTTCTATTGAGAATCGGACAAAAGTTCCCATTATATAATTGGATGAAGTTGCCAGCCTCCTACGTAGTCAGTCCATTACACAGCTCTCGATGCATAGAGACGAAAGTCCCAAGAACCTCCTGGATAGGCGAATGATAGGCGTTTGTGTATACACGATAATTATGGGTTTAAAATGTTTTTGTTTTTAAGATATATTAAAATATATATATTTTTAATTATATTAAAATAATTTTAAAATATAAAAAATTTAAATTAAAAAAAAACAGAATTTACGCTTTCAAACACTGCTTATGTGATGGGGGCTAGGATATAAAATTATCGTATGGACCGCTCTGCACCCCAGGCAGCACCCAGACCGATTGTCTCGTGGGATCGCATTCCTTAGGTCACCAACCCTTTTTTTCTATTTTCTATGAATTTTATATTTACACAATCTTTTTTTAAAAAATGCCTGCCACTTGTAATATTTGTTGTGTTGTGATGTTTTATGATGTGTTGTTGTATTATATATACTGTGAGATTAAACGTGCAAAATTATTTAATAATTAATTGCTGTACTTTGTTATAAAATCATTTAATTGTTTGGTGATTTGGTGTCGTGCTGTTTAAATTAACATTATCTTTCAAAACATAATTTTAATTAAACAAGATGGCATGCCCGAGCGCTGCCGCGGACTTATAAAACAAATATATTTAATAGTGTTATAATTATAAACCAGCGCTCGATAAGTAATAGAAACTAAAAGTATGATAGAGCAAATATTTCATGACGGAAAAAAAAAATTATGTTGGTTGTAAAAAAAAACTTAGAGACTGAATAAAATGATTTATAGCAATAAACAGTGTTTTGAGAAGAAAGATACGGTGCTTTCATCACATGATTTAGCTTTTCTGTTAATAAAAAACAAAAAAAAATTACAAAGCTAAATTTTCTACCAACTTAATATTAAAAAAAACCAACAAATATAATTTTGGAAGGAACAAAGCTCATGAGGAAAAACGTTGTAGCAATTGACAATGTTTTATGAGGAAAACTACAGTGTTTTCCCCAATAAAATAAAATAAAAAACCATTTAGAGAAATATTGTAGCATTCCATGGTGTTTTGTGAAAAAACTACAACGCTTCCCCCATATGATTTAGCTTTATTGTAATTATAATTCTTAACCAACTCAATATTAAAAAAAATCGACAAAGATAGTTTTGAAAAAAATCATAAAAAAATCATATGGGAAAACACTGCAACAATTCACAGTGTTTTATAGAAAAAAAAATTACAAAGCTAAATTCTTAATCAGCTCAACATTAAAAAAATCATATTAACAGAGACAATTTTAGAGAAAAAAATAATAAAAAAAACACCAAAAAAAAGGAAAAAAATCATATTGGAAACACTGTAGCAATTCACAGTGTTTTATGATGAAAGCTACATTGTTTCCCCACATGATTTAGCCTTATTTGTAATGACATGTAATTGTAATTCTCAGCAATGTTTTGTGAGGAAAGCTACAATACTTTTCTCACACGATTAAGCTTTATTACAAAGTAAAATAAAATCGACGAAGATAATTTTGGAAAAAAATATTACAAAAAAAGAAAACACAAAAGAAACTGGAAAAAAACTATGTGAGGAAAAACTGTATCAATCCATAGTGTTTTGTGAGGAAAAACTTGTATTTTCTTGTAATTGCAATTCTTAACCAGCTTAATATTTAAAAAATAAAACTGACAAAGATAATTTTAGGGAAAAATATAACAAAACAAAAAAAAAACCATGTGAAAAAAAACACTGTAGCAATCCATAGTAATTTGCGAGGAAAGTTACAGTGCTTTCCTCACAAATTGTAACTGTAATTTTTAACCAGCTCAATATTAAAAAATAAAATAAAAAAGAAAATTTCAAAGAAAATAAAAAAAACAAAAAAAAAAACCATGCGGAGAAACACTGTAGCAATCAACAATGTTTTAAAGAAAAAAAATTACAAAACTAAATTATCAATCAGCTCAATATAAAAAAAAATCGACAAATATAATTTTGAAAAATAAACAAACAAAATAGAAAAACTATGTAGGAAAATACCGTAGCAATCCACAGTATTTTAAAGGAAAAAAAATTACAAAGTGAAATTTTTAACCAGCTCAATATTTAAAAAGAAAAATAAACAAATATAGTTTTAGAAAAAAAAGAAAAAATAAATGAAAAAAAAAGGAAAAAGAGGAAAGTTGGGAAAAAAAGAAAGTAATTTTGGAAAAAAAAGAAAAAATAAACGAGAAAAAAAAAGAAAAAAAGGGAAAGTTGGAAAAAGAAATGAAAAAGTACAAAAAAAGAGGAGAGGAAATGCACTGTGGATTACTATTGTAATCCACAGTGCATTGAGTGTGGGGGAACAGTGATTTTTCTACGCCCTTTAGTTTTATTTGAAAAATAAAATAGAAAAATTATGTGTGAAAACACCGTAGCAATCCATAGTATTTAAAAAAAAAAATTACAAATAAAATTTTTTAACCAGCTTAATATCTAAAAAGCAAAATAAAGAAAGATAATTTAAAAAAAATGAAAAAAAAAGGAAAAAGAGGAAAGTTAGAAAAAAAGGAAAGTAATTTTGAAAAAGGAAAGAAAAAAAAAGGAAAGTTGGAACAAAAAAAAAAGAAAAAGTGTGAAAAAGAAGAGGAAAAAATACACTGTGGATTACTATTGTAGTCCATAGTGCATTGGGTGTGGGAAACAGTTATTTCCCCACACCCTTTAGTTTTATGTATAATATTTTTTTAAATGAATTATTTACTTGAAAAGAATACACAAAATATCATAAAAAACACAAGTAAAAAAAAGAATGAATACATTGCATGTTTTTTTTTAGTAAATAAAACTAATAAATAATTAAATTAAGATTCATACAAGCTCAACACAGTTTCTTTCTGTGTATATTAGAAATCCCAAGGGATTGGTTTAGCCGTATTTACATATTTAGCCAGGGGCTTGGAGGTTTGCTCCTCCATCTCCAGTTTGAATATCCCTAGAAGATTGTGTTTGGAAACACATAAATTATATTTTTTAAATTTTAAATTTTTTAAAATTATTTTAATATATTAATATTAAAAATAATCATTTTAAATTACAACTACTATCATAACATCAAATAGAACTAAATCTCCTGATACCATAGAACACATATGGTTCTGGGATATAAGAACTTGGTCTCGTGTGCGAAAACCAGCCTACGATACCTGCATTTCAAAAAAAGAGTGTATATTAGGGTAAATTGCATTGTAAATATTTTTATAGTTTTGAAATATTTAAAGTTATTTATATTTTTTAAATGAAATAAATAGAGTTTCATCTTAAAAACCATCAATTCTCGTGTTTTTTTTTTAATGAAACTAATATATCTTTAACTTTTTAAAAAATCCACTTCCAGAAATTAAACAACTAATTTTTAAAATCTTTAAAGAATAATTTTTTATATTTTTAATTGTTTTATTGAGGTAAAGCAACAAAGAAAAGTAGACGGCCAACACAATCTTAGCGTTTGAAAGGATGGGACGTGGAAGGAAGAAAAGTAAGGAGAGGACAAGGCAAATCTCAAGGCATTTTACAAACATGGGAACATAAAACGAAACAAGAAGGAAAGTAAAAATGTAGAGAAAATATTTTCTCATGTCCCACATAAAATAAACTATTCTCTCCAATTCTAAGAGAAAGTGGGGGGAAAACTTAATAAAATACCAATTTTATATTTTTATAATTATTTTTCTCCCACCTTTTCCAATTTAGATTTTATCAAAACATATTTTTTTAACTTGATAATTGAAAGAATAATATTAAAACCAACTTTAATTGAATTGTGGATTTTTATTTTGTTACGAAGTCATCAATCATGTATAGTTTGCAAGGACAACATTTTAGTTGATAAATTTATTTCATTAAAAAAAAAAATTATATTTAAAAATATATAAATTTTACCAAAACTGATATATATTTTAATTAAAAAAATACATATAGAATAAGATTAAGAAGGTGTTTGAGAGTATGATAATTATTGTTTTTCAAAGCATTTTCACTCAGAAATATATTAACATCAGCACATCAAAATAATAATAAAAATATATATATAAAATAATTTTAAACAAAAAATATTTAAATTTTTTAAAAATGTCATTTCGAACACGCCCCGAACGCCTCTCAAGTAGATAGCAATCAATCCAAATGCATATTAGCATATTAGTCCCCAATCTTCAAAATCTTGCAGACTGACACCGACTCAACTGGCCATCTTTCAGCCCAATTGTACACCGCTGAGTTCAATTGGCTCAATAAATAGAACAAGAGCGAGCCTTCGAGGGTCAAATTGAGCGAAGAATTCTATCTACACAGGGACAAAAATCATACTTGAGGTGGATGGATTAATCTAAATTCTAAGATGAGCATTATTTTGAAACAGAAGCCAGCTATCCTTGCAGCTCACTCTTTATCCCATGAAACAGTAGAGAACCATCTCTGATCAATGATGATTATGATTCAGGGAGTGTTTCAAAATATAAGGTTATTTTTAAAAATATTTTATTTTAAAAATATATTAAAATAATATATATTTTTTATTTTTTAAAAATTATTCTAATATCAGTATTATCATGTTTATTTTTGCATTTAAAAAACATTTTTGAAATAAATTAATTTTACTTTAAATTAATATTTTTCTAAATATTTTATATTTTCAGATCATTTTGATTTTGATGTACTGATATCAGAAATAATTTTTAAAAATAAAAAAATTATTATTTAAATATATTTTTAAATAAAAATCAACCGTTATGTCCTGTGATACTGACAGTAAGACTGCAATTCCTCCTTTCGAAGAAACAAGCAGACATTCATTTCGCAAGCGGGGCAACACTCACATATTGAACATTTGTTTGTCGAAAGCATTCACTTTATGTTTCTGCATGAAGAACATGCACAAGTACTACAGAGATGCTTTAGCTTTAATTATCTGCCATCTCACTAGAACTATTGCCTGTTGAGAATTCTTTTTGCCAACTATCAACTACACAATTCGTTTACTCATTAGTTGGCAGGAGTAAAGATTTAAGGCGCCAAATCTGATACACATGTGACATGAGCCATTTTCAGGAAAAGCAAGCAACTCTACAAATGGTTAGCTATTACCCCCAAAGGAAAAAGGGCATGCAAAATGCTACACCATTAGAAGGATTCACTACTATGGAAAAGCTTTGTCTTGGAGAAGTTGGTTAATTTTCTCCAGAACTCGATCAAGTCTTCTCTCTTCTTCTTCCTTGCATTCCAGCATCTTCTTGTGGCGTTCTAGAATTACTTGAACAAACTCTTGCTCTAAAGCAGTAGAAGGAAGCTTATTCAACTCTCCCAGCCTGTTATCTTGATCCAGTTCTGGCTTCGACGATGTTTCAATCTCTGGGGTCATTCCTTCTATCTGATTTCCTCTCTTATCCAATTCTGCTTCCCTGTCCTTCCTTCTTGCTGCAGCTTGCAATTCTCTCTCCAGACTTTTTGTCCTTGTTGAGATCACACTCTTCTCTGCCAACGTAATTTCTAACTGTTTTTTCATCTTGTACCCTACCACTACCAATTCTGACCTTAAGAATCTACAGTCAAAACCTTGCTTCTCCAAATTTTTTATCACCTTTACTAATGACTCCACATGTTCGGGTGCGACGCTTTTGTCTATTGAAACTATGTCCCTCACCTCAAAGAGGAAAAGCCAATACTGACAATATAAGAATTCATTTTGCTCTGATTTGTTAGGAAATTCAAGAATCACCTTCGGATCTTGAGGAAACACTCTAAAAATGTGGGGATAACACTTCTCCATCAACTCCTTCACTGGCATTTTTTCACTCCTTTGCATTGGTCCAGGTTCCAATTTGTTATCTTCCTTCAGCTGCATTAGGTACGCATGGACTTCCATGGGGTTCTCTGGATCAATTTGGACATGTACTTTCTGTTTCTTTGCTGGTGGATTTGTTAAAGTGTCCTTTCCTTCCTTCACCTGCATCACAATTCCAAAATTCAAACTGCCGACACAAGCAAAACTTCATACTTAGCTAATCTATGTGTCTTCTTTGCACAGTAGCAATACTGAAGCAGGATTGTGAGTTCTTCTGTGTACTTGTCCTTTTAGATTTAAGGTTTCAACATAACTTTTCCCATTCTTGATTAGAAATCAAGATATTCAGGTAGTGGTATTTATTTAACTATAACATTGTCTATTGTATAAATGATTTTCTCTTGATACTATTGAATTATTATTTTATTTTTTTGAAAAAAACAAAATTCTAATCATATTCGGCCAAAACATGATGGAATTGACCGTGTTTGCATTGATGTCAGAACCAGCATACTGATATTTCTCTTTTTTTATGAATTATATATTTATGGTAAAATGTAACAAACTCCTCTCGAACTATTGGTCAAAGCTAGCAGTGGGAAATTAATAAAGTCCTTCTGTTAAGGAAATCTAGGTTTCCATCCAATTGGTGTTAACTCAATAAATTTATTTACTGGAAATGTTAATTATATTTATTTCGACCACAAAAACCCTTCCATATCGTATCAATAATTAAATTTTACCAAAATTGTTCAAATCAGTGCTTGTCCAGTGTCCACCACGGGGTAATATGGTTGATACTGCACGCACATGCATTTCACATGTTTTGAGTTAACATCTAGGTTTAGTAACTATATTCCTAATTATGTTTAGGACTAGTGGCATCATAATAATTTGTTCAAGGGTTTGACAATTTTCCCTATAATACTATAATTTCCCCCCAATTTTGTTTGGAATTATCAAATTTGTTTATTTTTAAATAATCATCACAAAGATTATAATTTTGCTAAATATTTAGAAACAGTTTCTACATGTTAAAATTTAGTGTTTAATTTTATTGCACATAATTATAGTTGGATTTTTTAAAAAATGTTTGGTAAAAAAATTCAGTAAGTGTTGATAAAATCCATCCTAGAACTAAGCTCAAATATTCATTTCTTTCTAGGTGCAATAACAATTCTTTGTTCATCTTTTACTCTACCTTAAAGTATATGTATTTATAAATGTATATTGCATCTTAATATTGGATTTTAGATGTTAATTAAATAATTAATGTTTAATTGTCTATAGTATAATATTCAACAAAGATTAACAATCGATTATGAGATTACTATGGGTAATGTTTATAATAGCATAGGGTTAAAACTAAGGTGTAAGGTAGAATTGTGGCTTTTGTTGGTGGAAGCGACCAAATTTATTCATCAAGTCGTGTCAAAAAGGGGGAATGATCTATATTTCAAGCTAGACTATTAAGTAAAATTGAAACTTGTATAAACTTAGTCCAAGAAATTGTAAGGATCTTTAGTGAGCTATTTTTCACTTTGTTGAAGGTTGGATAATTGTAAATTTGGATCTCTTTTGGTTTCATCTATAAATGTGTCGAATATATAGTGCAAGGTAGTTCCTCTAACAAAATTTTACGTGAAGTTAGGATTTGGGATGGACACACTCCTCATATATACGACCACATGTCATTCCTATATATGCATAACGAAAACAACACAAAGATACCTGTATCAATCTGCACAACATCAGGTACGCAAGATCCTATAGTACATAACACAAACAAAACCAACCAGACCACCTCTTGCAAGCAGGAAACACGACTTTTTGATGAGAAGGGAGTTCTTTCTAGCATTATCTAGAAAATTAGATAGCCACATTTACCTAACTGTTCACTTTACCTCCAACACATACTTTTTTATTTTATTTTGAATAATAATAGTAACTGTCAGTAGTGACCTATCAAAGTAGAATTATCGAGTATGATATTTTTATAATCGAAATCAGGTTGAGAAAATAGTAATTCTACACAACAGTTTCGCCATATAAGATATGCCCCAACAGCAATTTACCAGCTCATAGAATTCCATAAGACAACCCAATTTTCAGTTTTTTAAATAGTAGAAGAACAGTTTAATGCATCATCCATAAAAGCATGCCCGTCTAAGATGGTTGGTTTTTCCAGTGCCTTACAATATATCACAAATTAAGAGGGTAAGTTTTTGAAATGAAATAAATATACCAGATGTGATAATCTTGTGCTTTACAGAATTCTTGTTTCAAGAAAGGTTATGATCAGGGCATAACATTCAAGTGCATTTTCACTCCTAAGCGATTTCAGCATCTACAGATAAAATCAATTTTAAGGATTCCATTTCTTTCTGTTCATTTCTCCCTGGAGTTATACAATCCACAAGGAAGCAGTAACTCGACAGATGAATTTAATATTATTGGGGTTTACCAATCATATGCTAAGGCATTCATTTTCTATGACAGCAAAGGAATGTTCTTGAAGTAAAATCTATAAAAGTAATGCATCCCACCTGATAATATCATTAAGCTCACAAAGATAGTGCAGAAGAAGTAACTATCACAAAATAGTATATTCATGAGAAGGAAACTCTAAGACATCCAACTTACTTCAACAGGTTGGTTGAGAGTAATTGAGGGTATGTGACGCATGTTAGCAGGTTTGCCACCGCGCTCAGGATATTTAGGAACTTGGGCATCAGGAATACTAGGAAGCGTAGCTGAAGATGAACCTCTTCCTACAAACCCTGTTATATTTAATCAAGTACTTAATTAGTGGTGAAAATTTAGAAATCACATGATAATAATGGTGGGAGGCAACAATTCTATCATATCAAATAAATTATTTGATATCTTCGTCAAGCAATCAACATAAACAAATAAACAAAATCTAATACACGAAACCAATAGATATTTACTTCACTAGCACAAAACCACCATTTTTCATTCAACTTAAAAGATAAATTCCCATTTGGAAGTATGTAGAGGTTACGGTTAAGTATACCAGTAGGACTTCCTATAAGTTTGCGTCTTCGTATGCTCACCATCTCCACATCCACTCCTCCTATAACAAGGCATAAAGGTGCAGTTAATGGCTCCAAACAGTGAACGACTACCATCTTTATTCTTAATCAAAAAGGGCAACCATTTATGATATAATTAATTTATAACTACCATAAGCAATATAACCTCAACGAATGACAAATAAGAAATGATCGTTTACCACATAAAAAAACTCTTAAATTGCAGAGGAAAAAAAAAAGGGAAAAAGAAATGGAGCATTAAGCATTTGATTAATGACCAAGGAACACAGTATTCACAAAGAAATGGCAGCAGTCGCAAGCATATAACACTATTTATCATCTAAACTTAAGCCAAGCAGCCAATGCCATTCGAATAATCAAATACATGCAGTTCAGTCAGATAAGACTGCAAAAATTAAGCCATTAAGCAGTCATTAATAGAACTAACTTGCCTAACAAGCATTCACGAGGTTGAATATTCTTTCAGAATCCCAAGTTAGAAGAAATTATTAATAAATCAGTAAAAGGAGCAACAAAAGCTTAGACCATAACATGAATCTAAACGAAAAAGAACGAAAAATAATGATAAAAGTGAGTCACCGGCAAGGATGCAATATTTCATAATGTAAGCAAGAAAACTACCATAACCAAGAAGGGTCAAGCAATAGTTGCATCCATGTTCAAGATTCGAGAAAATACAACATGGGGAAGCAAAAAAATAGAAAATTAAGAGAAACCCACATTAAAAAAAAAAATCCCATTTTTTACAATAAAAAAAAAAGATCAAAAAATAATCACCGCCCACAACTTTGCAAGACAAGCAAGGGGGAGAGCATGCAACCTTTCAACACAAAAAGAGAAAGAAAGGGCGTTGGGTAAAACCTGAGACAAACAGAATGCGATTGTAGCAGCGTAGAAGCCGAGGAGCATTACCTCCGTCCGGTCTACAGTAGTGTAAAGCGAACTGACGCTTGGATTTTAATCACCTACTACATTGAACTCCCTGACGCTTTTCAATGGGAGCATTCCTGGGCTGGGTGGGGTGTTCTAGTCCTGGCCTAAGCTAGTAGTAATTTTAGAGTAAGCCCATGTACATATAGGCTTTAAATCTGTCCAGGGTAAGCTCAATTGTTAATTGTTTTGATAAAGGTTATTCATCTTTCAAAAATTTTAATCCAACTATTTAATTTAGTCCATTTATACAATTAATGTAGTTGTTTGAATGTTATTTTTGGAATATTTTTTGGATATGTAATTTTATATTTAAAAAATATCACAAAAAAATATAAAATAAATAAATTTTTTTTAAAAATTATATTATTTGATATAAATATTATTTGGATATGTAAGTTAACAGATGTAATTTGTTTAAATAATATAGTTCTCACTTGCAATTTTTTTAAAAACTAGTTAGCGGAAATTACGGTTTTTGATTATATTATTTTTTAGAAAAAAATATTTGTGTTGCTGTTATTTTTTAAAAAACATTGTGCTATTTTTTTAAAAATCTAAATTTGTTTCGAGATTGTATCTATCATTACCATTATCTCTTACCACATTAAAATCATTTGTTTTCATACTAGTTACTGTTTTTTGTCAGAGAAAAATATATTTAATTAATAAAGTAACTTATAATTTTTATATTAAACCTTACATATAATTACATTTAAATATTAACTTTATATTACATTTAAATATTAATTTTATAGAAGTTAAAATATTATTTTTATTTATTTTATATGTGAAAATTTATTTTAAAATAATTTTAATTAAATATATATTTTTTAAAATCCGAACTAAAATTATTTCTCGTTACTGCTGCGGTGCCGAGCAAACACTAACCCGGCAACTTTCGCTCCACATAGAGGCAGGTTTGTTTGTTTTTTCTACTTCTCCCTTCTCTCCCCGTCTCACTCTCGTTGGAAAATGCCTCCTGTGAGCTTAAATCGCCTCCTCTCCTCCACTCTCAAGAAACCCATACTCGTCTTCTCTCCACTCCCACCTCCATCCACTCTTCAAATCACCGACCCTTCACTCTATCACCGGCACCGCCCATTCTCCGAAAACCCCCAATCCCAACAGCCCGAAATCCCATTCCTCAAAACCCCAACTCGAACCCCACTCGAAACCCAATTCGAAACATGGACCCAAAACCTCAAACCGGGTTTCACCCCAACCGATGTCGATACAGCCATCCGGGCCCAGTCCGACCCGGATCTCGCTCTCGACATCTTCCGTTGGACGGCGCAGCAACGTAATTACAAGCACAATCACATCACCTACCTGACCGTGATCAAAATCCTGATCAGCGGCAGGCGATACCGCCAGGCAGAGACTCTAATCGAAGAGGTGATTGCTGGTGCTTGCGAGATTAGTGTTCCTCTCTATAATTCGATGATTCGCTTCTGCTGTGGCCGTAAGTTGTTGTTTAATCGCGCCTTTGATATCTATAAGAAAATGTTGAAATCGGAGGATTGTAAGCCCACATTGGATACCTACACGTTGTTGTTTAATTCATTGCTTAGGAGATTCAATAAGTTGAATGTTTGTTATGTGTATTTGCATGCGGTGAAATCGTTGACGAAGCAAATGAAGGCGTCAGGAGTGATACCGGATACTTTTGTTCTAAATATGATCATCAAAGCTTATGCTAAGTGTTTGGAAGTAGATGAGGCTGTGAGGGTTTTTCGCGAAATGGGGTTGTATGGTTGTGAGGCTAATGCTTATAGCTATAGTTATTTAGTAAAGGGACTGTGTGGAAAGGGAGAAGTGGGCAGGGTTTAGGGTTTTACAAGGAAATGAAGGGTAAGGGGTTGGTGCCCAGCGGGAGTACTTATATGATTTTGATCTGTAGTCTTGGGATGGAGCGGAGGTTCGAGGAAGCAATTGGGGTTGTGTTTGACATGTTGGGGGATTCAATGTCGCCTGATCTGTTGACTTATAGGACGGTGTTGGAAGGGTTGTGTAGGGAGGGAATGGTTGATAAAGCTTTTGAGTTATTAGAGGAGTGGAGGAAGAAGGATGGATTCATGGGTGAGAAGAATTATAAGAGTTTGTTAAATGGATTGCATTTGTAAGTCGGCAGTAGACTACGTGCTCGCTTTTAGGATTTTATTCAATTGCCTGTGTTCGCAACTTTGTTGGATGTGAATTCCTCATTAAATCGGAGGCAATTGTGTGCTTGAAGATGGAATTATGAGCTGCAGTCATCCATGCTTACAATATGATTGCTTGAAGCAGACTGGATACTGTATTCCGATCATCTTGCTCAAAGTTACTGGATGTGCGTGGTGATAGTGCTGCAACCAATGCAGGAGAAGAGGTTGCTGTTGCTTCTGCCTTTCAGGAATGGGATAATACTATCTTTCCCATGATGAATGTAGACAGTCTGACCACTTAGAAACCATGACAATAAAGTGGCTTAACATTCATATGTCTTGGAATAATAGTGTGAAACATCAAGTGTGCATGTCAGAGCTGGCTTAGTCTCATGTGGAAAATCATATATTATGGACATGAACTTCTTTTGCTTCAGTAATGGAAGGCATTGTAAGTGAAACTCAAGTTCTTGCTTCAAAACTAACTAGATTATAGAATTTGTTTAACATATTCAGCACACATCCTTTGTTTTCTCTTTGTTGTATCAGTACAATTGGATTGATGGTTTCGGATTGAACAAAACTGGCATTGCATATCCGCTAAAATTCCTCCCCATCTCCTATTTTGTGCATGGATTGATGTATTTGGATTGAAGGTGTAACTAGATTTGGTAGGGCAGTTCACGTTATGCCAATTCTCTAGTCCTGTAGCAGCTGACATCTTCTTCAGCATCGGCATGTAAATGCACAAAGTGTCTATTTGGAAAGTAGCCAAATGGTTCAAATATAAGTTTATCTATATACCTTGCCCCATAGATGCCTTGATAGTAGGTTGTGCAATTGGGTGTAAATGTTAAATAAAAAATCTCAAGTGATGACTCCAAGCAGAAACGTTGTGATGCATCTCCATTAATTTTGTAAACTGGTATAATACCCTCACGTTGTTACTGGTAGTTTTCACACACACACACACACACACGAAGGATAGTTAAACATGTCTTCTTTCGTAATTTATATGTGTAATATTTTTTATAATTTAAAATTAATGATACTTGTTTAATAACTAAATTTTTAGTTTCAATTATATTTGAATAAATGTTAGGGTTTTTTCCTCCTTTCCAAGTAGTTTTTGGATGACAAGATATTAAGACGATGAGACAAAGGCTTCATTTGTTTTTTTTTTTTTTTGGTTTGAAAGCGCGCGCGTGTATATATATATATATAAATTTTAGAAGTGTTTTTAAATTGTTTTAATATGTTAAAATTAAAAATAAATTTTAAAAAAATATAAAAAATATTTCAATGTAATTATAAATAAAAAACATTTTAAAAAATAACGAATACTAATTTTACCAAATAAGGTCAAAGAAAACAATTTATTTTAAGATTACAACAATTCACTTTCCATGAACATTTATTTTATATTCCAATCTCCAACTTTTCAACCAATGTTTTTTTTTCTAGTGTTTTCTATTTTAAATATTAGAAAAAGGTTGGAGATTTTTTAAAATAAAAGATATCATTTCAGTTTTTTTTTTAATCATATCTAAATCAACGTGAATTTATAATGGATCCAAGTTGACTTCCAACCCATATGTCGATTAAAACACCCACAAGCTAGGCCCAGGATCAGGCCCAGGCCTGTGTCGTACCAGGCTGGGTCCGGGTCTGATAAATATGGTTCGTGCACCTCTTCCATGTTATATAACGAGTCTCCGTCTCCTACTGGGTGTCAAACAGAAGACACACCACACAGAGAGAGAGAGACCGCAATTTGCAAAGATGGGCTTCAACTGCGCATCCAAGGCGACCGCGATATTCCTTTTGCTATCAGTATCAGCGCTGGGTAATTATCTGTCAGATTTATTTAGATCCAATCATTAACAGCTTTCTCCTTTTGATCTATAAATTCTCACTCTCGTCTCTCGTCTCTCGCAGTTTCTGCTAAGAAGTCCGGCGATGTCAAGGAATTGCAGATCGGCGTGAAGGTAACCAATCATGCGTCTCTGACTAATTCTGTTGCTTCCAATGATTTTTCTTCTAGGGTTTTAAATATAAGAAGAAAAACCTTGAGACTTACAGAGGTCCCACTAATATAGCATTTCAAGTGTATTATTTGAGTTTTTTTCTTGTCATATTTTCTTATATTTTGAATTTCTTATTTTATATATATTATTTCAGTACAAGCCCGAAACTTGTGAAGTTCAGGCTCACAAGGGAGATAGCATCAAAGTACATTATCGAGTAAGTCGGATCGCAGTTTTTGTTTGATATTTAACCTATTTATTCATTAGACCTTGCATTATTGAGTGCAGCAATGAAGTTGTAAAATATTAACAATAAGCATATAGTCCACGTTGTGTTGTGATATTTGTTGAATTGGAATTCGTTCTAGCTTCGTTTAGGTTTTGCATTTTTTCGGGAGGATTTGGTGATATACATCTTGCAGAGTGTATATTAGTAATTTGAACATAATTTTTAAACCGATTGTAGGACCGGACTGAAATTTTTCTAGCATGTACTACGAGACTTATTATGTAGAGGGATAGTTGCATGTGATCAGTTAAGGTCGTTTTAAGTCCAGTTTAGGTTCAAAAAATGTTGTTTTGGAATTTTTTTTTTTTCTAGTTATTTTCAGTTTAGTTTTGTTTTATAGACTAGGTCGGTTTAACCACTATATAAACAGTTTGCGTGTTATTTTCAAAGCATTTTTAAGAATGATTGAATTTCAGAAAATATTACAACAAAGTTTTTTCTACAATTGAGGATTGTAACCTTAGGACTTGAGAAACCCTAGTTTTTCTTTTGTTATGCGTTGTGTTAATTGATATTAGACTAAGTTGGCATTTGTGAAGGGATTGATTTTAGAAATTTTAGATTTGGTGACTAGTCGTATACTTTTGTCGTGTCTTCTATCGATGATATATAATTGGCTTTGTCTATGGCTGTTTACGTATTTTTGGAGCTTAGGTCTCATTATGTATCTCCTAAGGGTTGCAAAGTATGTGCTTGGCATGCCCTTTTTAAATGTAGATTTTTCCTAGTATTTGTACTTCATTTCATCTGTATGTCATCCAACTCTAAAGTATACAACACAAGGAAGGACCCTAAGTGCATAGGATAGGCACCTGTTAATTGGACATGTAGACAAGCATAGCCCCATCTTAGAGGATGATGGGCGCCACTTTGGAGAAACACTGGCATGGAAAAAGAAGTCTAATGGCGCCTGTGACTTATGGTCCCCCAAAATGATTGAACAAGCCTAAATGCATAGGATAGATGATTGTTAGTTCTGTTTATTTTTACTTTTTCAATTTCTTTGAGTTCGGTTTCTTAATTCCACCTATCAATTCTTTTGCTTGATATCATAGGTTTTTTTCTGCACAGGGAAAACTCACCGATGGAACAGTTTTTGACTCCAGCTTTGAAAGGGGTGATCCTATTGGATTTGAGCTTGGCAGTGGTCAAGTTATCAAAGGTCTGAGCTACATTAACAACCATTGCTTTAATCAATGTTTTGGTTTCTTCATATATGTATGTGGTTTGCATAGAAATTATTTAGCCTAACATAAAATCCATCCACTGCAGGATGGGACCAAGGACTGCTGGGAGCGTGTGTAGGTGAGAAGCGAAAATTGAAAATACCTGCAAAACTTGGTTATGGGGAGCAGGGATCCCCTCCTACCATTCCAGGTAATATATTATTTCCCACTTTCTTATTGAAACCCTTCATACTGTTTTCATTAGTGAGATGCTGAGGTATCTTTGCCAAGTTGGTGTTTAGCTGACTTTTCAAGACTAGGATAATTTATGATATTGCTGAGAATCTTTTGTTTGGTTCTATTTGATAAAACTATAATGATACACACACCCCCATTGATTTAACTTTCCTGTTTTGTTACTTGGAATCGTGATCGGCATACAGTAATATGTGGTGGTTATATGAAAATTTCAGGTGGAGCGACACTAATATTTGACACTGAGCTTGTCGAAGTGAATGGGAAAACATCAAGTGGAGGGGGAGCTAGCGATAGTGAGCTTTAGTCAGTATTCTGTGCAATGGCTTTCGCCATGGTTACTTGTCACCGTTTTTGGTAGCTCTTGCGGCCAAGCCAAAAAAAAAAAAACATTGGAATGGATACTAGTCAAACCGGAAAACATTGAGATAATTTGCTGGCTACATTTAATAAATGTGGTTTTATTTGCTTATTTGATCAATCTACCATTTTGTCTCTTAATTTTTAAAAGTTGGCCCGTATCTTAATATTTGTTCAAGACACTGTTCGTAAAGTAAGTTCAAACTAGGGTATAACATGAACAAATAATTTTCCTGTGAATGAAAATAGAAGTGATATAATATGGTGTGATGTAACCTATATATGAACAATAAAAAAAAATTACAATCCCACCTTGAGGCTTTAGATGTTCATGCGCTAATTGCATGATTCATTCAATCACAAACCATGGAATTGTTGTTGTTACTGTTACCTGTTAATTATTATTATTATTATAAAAAAATAAAAGAGGAGAGAAAATACTATTCCCCTCTGCACACTTTATAGTTCATCGGAACATTTATTTTTGTTCTCTTTATTTTTTAATATTGAGATTATTAAAAATTGAATTTTGTCATTTATTTTGGTTTTTTCTATATAGTGTTGTTATTATATCAAAAAAATATTCTGACAATAAATTGATGCCCAACTTTACAATTGTTTATTTTTTTTTTATCATGATATTAAATAAAAAAATAATTTGTCATGTTGTTAAATAAATATTGTGCTTTATGATTTATTTTAATTCATTTTTTATAGGTTGATAGTGATCTTAGAAAAATGTACCAGGTTGGTGTTTTTTTGTTTTATCAAATTATCAAATAAAAAATTATTATAGAAAAAAATATAATTATTAGGAATGAAGTTTTATGATTGATTTTTTATGGGGTTATTATGATCTAAAAAAAACATTCTAGTATTGAGTTGGTGCTCGGTTTTGTGAATGTTTATTTTTTTACCATATAATTAAATAAAAATATTTTTTTTATATAAAAAAACAAAGTTAATAAATTCAACAGAGTTCATGATTCAGGCTGCAGGTTTGACGAGTTAACTTAGGTTGACCTGAGTTGATTCAATGTGTCGTTGTCTCAATATTTTTTTTAAAAAAGATTGTTTATAGACAAATAATGCAATTTAATTCAATACAAACACAATAATCAACAATATAATTATAATGCTTAAAATAAATTGGTAGGGGAGAGAAATTGCAAACTCAATTTTAACGTGGTTTGGCAAGCCTATTTCCATACCTTAAACACCAAACTGGTTTTGAGTATTGTATTCTTTCAATAGTCCAAATTCAAGATTACAATTATTATTTTATGAATTTACACCAAGATTTTACACCACTTGAAGATGCTTTCTCTTCAAGATTTCTCATAACTTGATGAATCCACGCTAGTATTTTTTACATTTGAATATATGTTATTTTTAAGATTTTTTCTTAGTGAAGTTACCTTACTGAAACCAAGAGTTTATATCTATCTATCTATCAAAGGTTTACAAATGTAATTTTTGTTATCTTGAATAACTTTTTCAATAAAATGGGTGATACAATTCAAATTTTTAATATCTTTATATCGCACAAAATAACACTTAAATGGGTAATAACTTGATCGATTCCTATAGAATTCCCAGTTGTTCATCACGGATGAACAAATGGTCTACCGGTTCATGCAGAATCCAGATTTTATTAGTTTTAATACTAGGTGAATTCTTAGAATTATGTTATCAATTCTTTTAAATGCATGCAAATGGAAGTGTGTGCATTCATTTTAATTTGTATTAACAAGATAAGATATAAAGGTTTACATTTAGCATATTAAATATAATGTTTACGCCTTGTTTGTTTCCAGGAAAACAAATTCCTGGAAACCATTTTCCTCATTTTCCTATGTTTTGTAACCATACAGAAAGTTAATTCCGGTCAAAAGAAAAAAGTAACTTTCATCACAGGAAAGTGTTTTCCTTTTCTTAAGAAAGTGTTTTTCTTTTGATAAGAAAAGGAAAACACTTTCCTTTCTTTACATAAAACACATCTTCTCAAATCCCTGTCTCTCTTTGTCTCTCTAATCTCTTTTCAAAAACAATTGAAGCAGGAAAAATTGAAGCATATCTCTGGAACAATTGAAGCATATTCCTCTTATTTCAGGTTTTTTTCCCCCTCAAATGTCTCTATATTATTTCCTTTATGTTTTTATCTTCTTTGTTTAGATCTGTAATTAGAATTATGGCATAAATCCTTTGATCTTGTTTAATTTGTTGTGTCTGTTCTGAACAAAACTGTGTTTTTTTCCATGCTGTTCACAGAAACCAAAAAACCATGATAAATCTGCTACCTGTCACATTTTTTCCATGACATAGTTTTCTTCTTCATCTTACCTCATCACATTCGGCTAGTTCACAGAAACCAAATTCATCAAGGAAGCCATAAAAAGCACATTTTTTCCATGACATAGTTTTCTTCTTCATCTTACCTCGTCATATTCGGCTAGTTCACCTTTGTAACTAAACAAACCAAAAAAACTCACAAATAACAAAATCCTCAAACTTCCCCATCAAAAAGCAGTCCCTACCCTATTTCCCCGTCCCCCGATCCAACCACCCTATCCACTCATCTTTTAAAAAAAAAGACTCCTGTTTCCATAACATAACCAAGGGATTATGCCCAGGTGGAAGCACAAAGAGAGAGAGGAAAAGTAAAACGGGGGGAATCAGTGAATGTGTTGAGGAACACACCCTTGCTTTTTTTTTTTCAAGTCCCAGCATTATCAGTACAAGTAGCCGGGGGAGAGAGGGAGGAGAACTGGGAAGGAGGAGCAGGTCTATGAGGTCTAGCCCTCTTACCCCTTGAATCTTTGATCTTTGTCCTGCTTCTTTGTGCACAGAGAGAGGAAGTTAAGGAACTAAAGAAAGAACAGGGGAATGGGAATTAGAGAACCGAGAGAGAACATGAGAATTAGAGAACTGAGAGGAAGTGAAGGGGAATTAGAGAACAGAACCGAGAGGAAGTTAAACATAGAAGTCTAAAAACGTGGATAACACCTCCACCATAAAAAAATGTGATTTTTGCCACAGTTATTGCTTTATTTTGCTATATTTATAAATGTGCTTGTTTTATTTTGCTTTGATTAATTCATGATTAGTGTTTGATTATATTTGTTACATATGGATAAATTTGTGGGACTATGCCGGTAATTATATGGATTTCATTGCGCAATGTCTATTGATCGTTGTGAACTTATGAATTGTATAATTTTCAAAAGGGTTTTATCATCGAGAAATTGAATTTTATGGTCTTATATAATATATTTTAAGACCTTGTTTGTTTAGGGAATCAGATATCATTGCCATAACTATTATACATTGTCAGCTTCTTTGAGCATAATTTATTGTATTGATTGTGTAAGTATTTTATATGCTTTTTTTAATATTTATTTCCCCAAATTTTTAGGTTTTGTTATAAGAAAACTTCACTTTCATGTTATGGATAGTAAGATAATCCATGCAACATGTATGAGAGCAGCTGTAACTGTGATAGCTACAGGGGTAGCTATTATTGAACAAGAAAGAAATAGAATTTATATACCAAGAGAACCACGTATAAATGCAATTGCTCAACGATAATTCTATATTGACAACATTTTGAATCGAGGTGATAGACATTGCGTTGAATAAATTCGTATGAAACATGTTGTCTTATATAGATTGTGTGATATTCTCATAAGTCGTGACCTATTACGGTCAACTCAAAATGTGTCTATTAGGGAGCAAGTAATTGTGTTCTTACAAATTGTAGGCCAAAACCAAAGATTTTGTTTTATTAATGGTATATACTATATGTCTGTTGAAACTATCCATCGTTACTTTAGAATTGTTTTAAAAGCAGTTCTTAAGTTATGTAAACACCTTATTAAAGATCCAGAGGATAAAGTTCCAGTAGAGATAATGAATAATCGAAGATTCTATCCTTATTTTAAGGTATGAGAACAATACCAATATTTTTATACATTAATTAATTACATCTAGAAGAAAAGGTTATAAATTATTTTTTTTATGTTTATATAGGATTGTGTGGGAGCAATTGATAGTACCCATGTTCCTACAAATATTCCTGTTGAGATTCAAGAAAAGTTTCAAGGTCGAAAAGAATGAACAACACAAAATGTTTTAGCAGCTATAACTTTTGATTTGAAGTTTATATATGTTTTAGCTGGCTGAGAAGGAAGTGCACATGATTCACGGGTTTTAGGTGATGCATTATCAAGACCTAGTGGTCTAAAAATTCCAGAAGGTTATTAATAAAGTATTTATTATATGCAATAAACATATAAATTTATCTTATTAGATAAAGATAGTAAAAGGTTTTTTTTTAATTTGTAGGGAAATATTATCTTGGTGATGCTGGTTACGGTATTCGAAAAGGAATCATTTCTTTTTTTCGTGGAGTTCGATATCACTTGAATGAGTTTACAGAAAGTTCACCAGAAAATAAAAAGGAGCTATTTAATCTTCGACACTCTTCATTGAGAACCGCTATTGAGCTTTGGTATTTTGAAGAGTCGTTTTAGATCAATTGATCGAAAATCTTTTTGGTCTTATGAAACACAAGTAGATGTTGTGCTTGCATGTTGTATTATTCATAATCACATAATGGGAGTTGATCCTTATGACTTTCTTGTGGAAGAAATATGTTCGGAAAGTGAACCAATTAGACGAACAATCAACTTAAGTCAATGGGAGGAAAGGGAAGAGAATAGGGAGTGGTCCACAAAAAAAATAATTGCATCAACCATGTGGAATGATTATAACACTTCAAGAAACTAGTAATTGAGTGTTAATTATATGTGTTTGTTTTTATTATGTCTTGCTTGAGTTTGTATTATCTTTGTTATGTATTTGGAGTAGATGTTGACTTTATTATAATTTTTTATGTATTTTATGTATTCTCTTTTAAATATTAATTATAGTTTTTATATGAAATTTATTAAATCTAAGTATTGTATGATTTTATTTTGTATAAATTTGTAATTTCTTTTTTGTAGAAATAAGTTCCACACAAAATGAAAAATGCAAGGGCAAGCACTTCACATGGTCTAAGCCTATGTCTCACATGTTACTTGAGATATTAGCTGAGGAGGCACTTAAAGAAACCAAACCTTCTTCCACCTTTAAAGCATAATCTTTTGTTAAGGTGGCTACAGAAATTAGTCAAAAGTTCAACGTGCAATGCGAGCCTAAGCATGTGGACAATCATCTCAAGATTGTGAAAAAAGAATAAGGAATAATAACCAAACTTAAAAAAAAAATGGCTTTGACTGGGATGATTGTTTGAAGATGATTACAGTTTCGAAAGATGTATATGATGAAGAAGTAAATGTATGATAAATATTATACTCTTTGTAATTTTTATATTTACTTTTGTTTCTAAAATGTTATACAAGGAACTAAAAAATTGCATATTTTAAATTTTATGAACAGGCACATCCCAATCATGACAAGTATCTCAACAAAAAACTTGATATGTATGAGGCAATGACAATTGTTGTTGGAAAAGACATGGCAATCGGAAAGTATGCCAAATCATATGCTGATGTCAACTTGGAAGAGAACACTGAAGAGCAATCAATTTTAATTGAAAATGAAGGGGAATATGAAGAAACTTCTAAGGGAAAAGAGACATCTTCCTCTAGTACACAAAAGAGGCAACATAGGAAGAGAAATCGCATGTATGAAGATAATGGTGTTGAAAAGTTGTCTAAACAGATTGAAGATGTAGCATTTGCAATTCAAAGTCTCAGCAAAAATCAACTTAATGTTAATGCGATGTATACAGAAGTGATGAAAATTGAAAGCTTTGATGAGATCACTCTTGGGTAGGCCTGTTCATGGTTCGGTTCGATTCGAACCAAAAAAGCCAACCGAACCATGTAACTCATATTTTTAACATTTCAAACCGAACCGAATCGAATTCCGGTTCAAACCGAACCGGTTCGGTTCGGTTGAACCTGGTTTTGGAGTTAAAAAACCGGGAAACCTAATCATTAAATTAATGGGCTTTTTTGACTTTTTTTAATGGGCTTATATTAAATTGGGCTGTTAAATTTTCTTGTTGGGCTAAGTTTATAGGTTTTTTAATCAAAACTCTTTAAAATGTTCTAATTTGATTAATTTTGTTATAAGCTTTTTAATGAAATTAAAATATTGAATTTTTTTTGAAATGCTTATAATAACAATAAATTTGAAATATTCTTAGTATCTTTAATATGCAAAGAAATAAGCTATGAAAATTCAAATCAATGCAATATGCAAGATGCATGCTCAAATTTGGACACCTCAAATTAAAAGAGGTGTTCACACTAAAAAAGTTTACATTATCAAATAGCAACCAATAATAAATTATCATAAAAATTCGACATCAGCACTACAGCAGCATCCAAAACTTCCAGCAACAGCAAAAGCCAAAAGATCCAGCAAGATAATTCTATAAAGAAACATTAGCAAATTAACAACATATTACAGTTCGACTATTAAAAAAATTAGCAATGCAAAATTTTAAAAGGAATTAATAAGGTAAAGTAAATTAATTACCAAAAACAATTATATTCCAAGATTGCACCAACATCATCAATACAACTTACAAACAATCAGTTGAGATTTTTAAACTTTCACCAAATTTTACAAAAACATAAATTAAAATGTTAGATTAAACATATGTAAATAAATGATATTATAAAATAACTACATTTAAATTTATAAAAGAAATTACCTGACTCAATCATCTCAGAATTTTCAATATAATCCATGAAGTTTCTGATGTTGATTGGAATTGATGCTAAACTCAACCAATTCTAACAACAAACCAGTGCTTGCACTGTCGATGGAGATAAAGAGCTTCGAAATGGATCTAAAATATGACCACCAGTACTGAAAGCTGCTTCAGAAACAACTGTAGATACCAGAATAGCTAACACGTGTTGTGCCACCTTAGAAAGAATCTTGTATTTTATAGCATTACACCTCCACCAACCCAAAATATCTAATTTAAAATCATTAGGATCCTCACAATCATCACCCAAATACCTCTCAACCTCATTTTTTTTTTGGACACCGCCTTCTTCCTCTAAATGTTTTTTGAATTGAGAAGCTAAGTCATCCAATATATCATCATTTACCACCATTAAATCAACATTAACATTTTCATTTATAGTAGTTCCAACACTATGAACAACCTCAACATTCTCATCAACATTCATATAATGCTCAAACAACCTTAGCAAAGTATCTTTAACCTTAATTGTAAAATTTTCAGCCTCTTCAACATCATATAATCTTCCAAAACAAAATCTCACATACTTCAATTTGAAACGTGGATCTAACACAACAGCCACATACAACAAAAAGTTTTGTGTATCTTGATCCCCCCAATATTTTTTATACTTTGCCATCATATTCCTAGCCATTTTACTTACATAAATATCTTCACTTCTACAAAGTTGAGATATACTTGTGTGCATGGAAATCAATTCATGGAAGAAAGAATTAGATGTCACATACAACGAGTCAGAAAATTTCAATGTAACCGTGTAAAATAGTTTCAAAAACTTGACAAAAGATCTAGCATTTTCCCAATCTTCTAAAGCAAGAGGACCTAAGTTTTTTTGTTTTCCTTTTGAATCAACCTCAAAGTAACTCAAATACCTAGGATCGGTTTCTTCTAACCTCATAAAAACCACATCAAATTTATTAGCATCATATATGTAGAGTTCCATCTAGTTGCAACATCCAAGCACACATATTTTTTACTCCCAATTTTCAACCTCTCTGCACATTGGTTAAAAACAAGTTGTCTAGAAGGAGAAGATCTAACAAACCTCACTGCATTCCTAATCTTAACAACTGAATCATCAATATCTTTCAATCCCACACATGCAATAAGATTAACAATATGTGCACAACATCTAACATGCATGAAGTCATTTGACAATATATTAGTTGCCCAATTACTTGTTACTCTCTTCAAATATTTTATTGTCAAATTATTTGAACTTGCATTATCAACTGTAACTGTTAAAATGTTATCAATTCCCCATTCAAACAAACAACTCTCAATTGCTTGGCCAATTGTTTCACCTTTATGATTAGAAACTTGATAAAAGTTTAGAATTCTTTTATTCAAGTTCCAACCTTCATCAATCCAATGGGCAGTCAAACACATATAATTAATATTTTGGATTGATGTCCAAGTATCGGTTCTTAAACATAACGTTGATCCTTAAGAGCATTCTTTAATTTTTCCTTCTCAACTACATAAATTTTCAAACAATCTCTCCAAATCATAAAACGAGAAGGAACATTAAATCTAGGTTGCATTATTTGACAAAAAGATTTAAATCCTTGGTTTTCAACAAAGTTAAAAGGTAGCTCATCAAGTATAATCATTTTTCCTAGGGCTTTCCTACACTCTTCATAACTATAACCCACCGCCTTAATAGTCACCAGATTTTCCTCTACATTATTACCCCCTTTTATTATTGGCCTAGGTTCTAAGACTAAAGTTTTTTGTTTTCGGTCAATAACAAAAGGAAATTTTTTGCATACACCTAGATGACTCCACATGTTACTAGTCCCATTAAGTATAGTATGACATGCATAGTCTTTTCCACAATACATACATGCAGTCGTATGAGACTTAACATTACCATCTAGTTTCTTAAAGTGATCCCAAATTTGAGATGTTTTTCTTTTATTAGATCTAGAAGCTGGATTACCTTCACTTTCAGTGTTGCTATTTGTACTAGAAGTAGCAATTGGAACTGGAATAGGCATAGAATTAGGTTCCGAACTTGAAGGATTTGATTCAATTGGTGTAGGATCTTCTCGATTATCCATCTGAAATTAAAAAAACAACAACATGAATCAACATCTGACTACAATTGACTAATTGAGAATCAAACAGAAATATTGTAATGGACTAGGCAAAAAACAGATTGACTGATTGCAGAAATACTGTAACCATATACTGATTTTCCATGTTAACCAATAACCATATTAACCAATACCATATACACTGTAATGGACTAGGCAAAAAACAGATTGAATATCAATTCATTACAGAAATACTGTAACCATATTGAATAAAGCTATGAACACTGTTCAAATCCATTTTGATAAAGCAAATATATAACTTTTCACCAACCATCATAAGTTATGGCCACTTCCTGCTAGTAAAAAAGAGGGGGAGACAGAGAGAGAATCAGGCAGAAAATTCCTAAAAAACTAAGGAATGCATGCTAAAAAATCAGATATCTTTTGAAGCTGACAAAAACTAAATCTCGGCTGACCATTGTGCAACTTCAACTCATCCTCGTTTAGACAGTGAGAATATTTAATTGAAGTAAAAGTTCATTTTGCACATTCAGGAATATCTTACTATTTTCTCAAAGGTATCAACGGAGGATAGCAGAAAGAACACATCAAAGAGGGGTTCTCTTCAACATTTAAGACTTTCAAGAACAATACAGTAACATCCCCTGATCATCAAGAGGTTTCACAGTAACTAATCTGGACACCTAGCACAAAATGTTAACTGGTGGACAGATCATAGATATGCATCATACAAATGTCTTCTCATTGCTTTCAGGTTAGGCCTATGTTTTACTCAAATTCTATTTTGTCAAAAATAATTCATTTGCAATTCAGTTGATAAATTTTATGCCTTCCAATTGAATTTCTACATTAGCTGAGCATGCATCCATTACACAACAGAAATGGTGTTCACCCCATCATGCAATCATTCTCTGAATTGATTAGGACAAACTAATCAAGAACCGTAACAGTAGGAAAAAGGATTCTGGCAAAAAAATTGTTCCCTTACCTTGACAGGGCAAGCCAAAGGCAACAACAATGTAGGTCCTGAAAGTTGAGATGGACCACAAACAACGGCGAAACCTGAGGAAGATAAAAATAAAGCAGAAAATCAAGAGGAGTGAAAAAGGTCCAAGCCTTGCGAAGCCAATGGCAAGAAACGTCAGAGAAGCTTCAAAGTTTGAAACAAAAAGTTGAACTTACAAGCACACGAAAATAAACTTTACCTTGCCGTCTTTTCTCTAATAGAGGAGTCCTCTCTTTCTGCTGCAAGTGAAGAGAGAAGCTAAGGGGCAAGAGCAAGACGCAAGGAGGATGAAAATTAAAGGGGCAAGAGTCAAGATGCAGGGGTAGAGGGCAAGAGCAAGACAGATGCAGAAGGGAGAAGAGGGAGGATGAAAATTAAAGGGCGGCGGCTTCAGAATGCCAATTAGGGTTAGGCAGCTTAGTGGTTTACTCTTTATTTATACTACCGGTTCGGTTCACCGGTTTAAGTGGTCAAACCGGAACTGAACCGAACCTGCAAGATTTTATGGTTTTAAAAATCGGTTTAATCGGTTTTCTATCTCGGTTCGGTTTTCTCGGTTAATTTTTTATCGGTTTTCTCGGTTTTTTTGGTTAATCGATTTTTTTGAACACCCCTATTCTTGGGGATACATTTGATCACTTGGTCCAAGATGAAATGTTGGCAAAAGCATTTATGGCAAAAAATGCTAATTTGAGGAAAATTTGGGTTCAGAATTTTGTGAACCAACACTACTACAGGCATGCTTGCTAAGATGATTTCACTATGATAAGAAAGTATATGTTTGTTATTTGATAAGTATGTTTACTTTTTTAATTCGGTCTAGCATGTTTATATTTGTTAATTTGAACTAATATGTATGTATATGACATCAAAACTTAATATTTATGCATGACTATATTTGATGTTAGATATTTATATTTATTTCTTAATGCATATTTGATATATATTAAAGGGATATTAAAAGGATAATTGCCTATACCCGTAAAAAAAAAATTCTTTATCCAAAAAACCCATCAAAATATTTTTGTGTTTATTTATCTTTTTAAAAAATCTTCATACAAAAAAAACCCAAATATCTAACTCTTACTTAATACCATAAACTAATTTGGCTTTCTTCATATGAAAAAATAAGCTTTTAAAATTGAAAAAAAATATTAATAGGTTTTACTTAAGAAATATTTCACAAGGTTATTTCTCTATAATATGATATAACATATATAGTTATATTTTATAAAATAAGCTATATATGAATATAGGATATAATAAAAAAATCCATCATTATACTTTTTAGATTTCATTCTTTTATTGTAAGTGATTAAATATTTATATTAAATATTTTATATATATTAGATAAACTTGAAAAAAATTAATTCATTAATAAATTATTTTCCAGTTCATTTTTCTTAATACTACCAAACATCGAAAAATAATTTACTTTTCAGGAATTCACTTTCCAAAGAAGCCACTTTTCAAAAGAAAACAACTTTCAGCAAACAAACGGAGCCTTAAACTAAGTGTGTGCAAACCAATGAATATAATATACGAATGAATTCTCCTTCATTATCAAAGCTTTCAAGTCATTAAATTCACCTTATATGTTACTAGCTTCATCTTAGTCTTGTCCACGTAGATGTGATATACTAAACTCATGTTTGGCAAATAATGCCTCAATTTCATCTTTAAGTAATAAAGTAGTCGTGTTCTCAACATGCACAATACAAAAAAAAACATTCAACAAACACGTTCCTTGACATCTACATGGTGTAGAATAAGAATCATTTTCTCTTTAACTGATACATCGCAAGACTCATTAATGATAATAGTGAAGAGCTTGTGATCAAGATCATTCAATATATTGATATTAGTGATTCTTGTTGCACAACACGATACAATATATTTTTGAATGTCATGAGCTATATTTCTTAGATTATAGAAAGATTTGTCTAAAACAACATTTTAGATTCCTTGATTATGATTAACAAGAAGCTCAAAAAAGTTTCCTCAATTCTTTGAATCTTTAGATTCATCATGACCACGAAAAACTAGTCTTTGACGTAAAAAAAAAGAATAAAATCCTTTCATTTAGAACTTGTTGATACGGTAAAAAATCCAAGTTAACTTAAGATAAAAGTCAGCTTTCAATTCATTTATTTTTTTATTAAAAAATTGATAAAAAAAATATTATTGTAATTATTTTTTTAAGAGAATCAGAGGCCAACTTTCTTAATCCTTGATCAAGTCTTTATTCTGAGTAGATATCGATTCAGGATTTACAACTACTGTTATAACTGGTCTACAAATAATTGAATAACCCTTAACTTCAAACCAAAAGAAATAAAAAAAAAATCCAATTACCTTTGGGGATCACCGCTGATTTCTCGATCTTTCCCCATCACTCCCAATACTCAAGGCAACAAGACCCCCGATACAATCCCAGCCGTCAACTAAACCAACCGGCAACCATTACATGGTCCATTCACACGTCACAGGAAAAACACTTGTAATTGTTTTGTTGGTCCATTCACGTCACAAGAGAAACACTTGTAACTTTTTTGTTGGTCCATTCACACGTCACACGAGAAACACTTGTAGCTTTTTTATTTGATGAATCCATGGGTTAAAAGCTGCATAATTTTCTTAATATGATCACTCATCAATTATTATTATTTTTTATTTATTTATGTGAGTGTTTTGGCTAACTTGCGCGCACTACGATTAATTTCAATACCCGCTGAATATCCTGCAAACCCAGTGAGCATGTAAGGCACTGCGAGGATGATAGGCGTGCACAATAAAATTCGAACTCAGGTATAGAAAAAGGGAACAAACCCCTACCATCACTAGACCAAAACCTCAAGTGCATCAATTATTTTTCTTAATTTAAGTACTTCGATCGAAATCTAGACATTAAATATTGATTTAGCTTTGTCACCATTATTTTCCAAAGATATTTTTTTATTTAAAAAAATTAAAAATAATTTTTTTAAAGTTTTTATTTTTTTATATGAGTATAATAAAATTATTAAAAAAACACTAAAAAAATATTAATTTAATATTTTTTAAGATAAAGTTTTTTTTTTTAAATATTAAAAAATAAAAACTATCACACTTATGTTCTCAAACAAATTATTTCTAATCAAATATATTTATAGTTTTTATACGAGTTAGAAGTTAAAAATAACTCACATCAATTTACTAAAGCGATGCCAGACACAAACTTAATCCAGCTCTATGAATAAAAAGAGAAAAATCAATTTGATAAGTAGCAGTACCATATCACAAAAACTAATTGATGAAGGATCGTATTGAGAAAAGTACTTAAGTACAAGGACTCGTGAGGTTATAAAAGTAAACTTTGATTTATTTTATTTTATTTTTCTGGAATCATCTGACCTTCACTAACAAGCTAGCTAAACCCTCGTAGAAGTCTCTAGAACCCATTTCTATCCTTCATATACAAAAGAGAGGCCTTCGGCAGTTCGGCTTCACTCCCTCACTAACTCCAATCACCAGCAAGCAGTTAGCTCTCTTTCTTTCTGCAAATTAAGATCAGAATCGCGTCGTTTTACGATTCGCGGCGGCAATGGAAGAAGACTTCGAGCTTCCTACCGGAGACGAGATGATGATGAACAACGGCGACCAGCTTGATCTCCCAGACGAAGGTCCGATGCTGAAGGTAGGTGAAGAGAAGGAGATCGGCAACCAAGGCTTGAAAAAGAAGCTTCTCAAGGAAGGTGAAGGTTGGGACACTCCTGATAACGGCGACGAAGTCGAAGGTATTAATCGAAAGACATTATCATTTGATATTTCTTTCTTTTCTTTCTTTTCTCTGATATATAAATTTATTTTATTTATTCTTGACAGTTCATTACACGGGGACGCTTTTGGACGGAACTCAGTTTGATTCGAGTAGGGACAGAGGGACGCCGTTCAAGTTCACTCTTGGTCAAGGTTAGGGTTTCTTTTCTGTTCTTTTTATGAGAAACGCTATTTGAAATAATTCTTAATCTATTGTTAATGCTGTTTTTTAACTATTTCAATTTCAAATGTGACTTCCTAATTATTATCATGCTATGAACCATTTTTTTAGAGAATCGCAATTGTTTCTCGGAAATTTTTATAAAGAAGTGATTAATGAGTGGAAACTGTAATGTAGAAGAATGTTAAGTAAATGGTAACGGGGGGATTAAGAGTTGAGAAGACAAAATGGGCAAATAACTAGGAAGGAGTTAATCCCGAAGAGAATCGAGAAGATGGATGCAAAGAGTGGTTGATGCATGAGTAGATTTGATTTGATGGTTATGAAAGACCAATTAGAATGGAAATGGAGTTTTAACATGGTCAGCTGGGAAAAGCGACAAGTCATGAAATCCTAAAGCATCATGGTGTAGCAAAGGGCATCGTGTCTGTGGGACGAGTACTTGGGTGAGGCTAGCGAGGAGGATTACCTTAGAGATCAACAGACTTATCAGTATAAAAATAATGGCTCTGTTTCACAGTATGAAAGAATTCCAAGATGTTCACACACACACACACACACACACACACTATTTACAAAATTAACTTCAGATCTCAGTGATGAGGAAATCTAGAGGACTAATATTTGGATCTGACAAGTTATGGAAAGATCAAAATCAGCTTGTAAGGCTTGCATAAGCACCCTAACATGAAAGTGTAATAAATTATGATCAGGAAGAAGCTACAAGATCAGTAGCATGTGATGCACTGGAAGCTTTTCTCAAGGAAAATTCACTCGTTGATAGTCGTTTTTTCAGACTTTGTTGACGTTTATTTAACTACTCATTTTTTTTGGAGATTTTTTTTTTGTATACTCATGGGATTTTATTTTCCCAATGGCGTTTGCTAGAACATCTATATACTATATTAATACAGGCCTACAATTGACAAATTTTGCTGTTGTTTTGGTTCTTCAGGGTTTTGTAATCATTAAGTCTTGACTGTGTTTTCAGTTTCCTATATCTGTCTAATAGTTGATGCAGACAGTTTTTAATTTTTTTTACCTTTGGTGCTAAATGGAGAGAGTGATGTCTGGTTTTTGTTTCGGACAAGGAACAAGGATGACTTATTCCATGCATTTTTTCTTGTTATTCTACAGGCCAAGTGATTAAAGGATGGGACTTAGGTATCAAGACAATGAAGAAAGGTGAAAATGCCCTTTTCACCATTCCTGCTGACTTGGCTTATGGTTCTTCTGGCTCACCTCCAACTATTCCTCCCAATGCCACACTCCAGTTTGATGTTGAATTGCTGTCCTGGAGCAGCATCAAGGACATCTGCAAGGATGGTGGGATATTTAAGAAGATACTTGTTGAAGGAGAGAAATGGGAGAATCCAAAGGACCTTGATGAAGTGTTAGGTAATTTTAATTGTTCAGTACTGATGAATTATTTTGTTTTTGTTATTGCAATGACTTTAGTGCATTAACTGCTGTCCTGACTTCTTATTTATACAGTTCGGTATGAAGCTCAACTCGAGGATGGTTCAGTTGTTGCTAGGTCTGACGGAGTGGAGTTCACTGTTAAGGATGGTTAGGATTGTAAATCCTTGCTTGGTGATGTTATCTACTGCTGTCTATCTCATTGGTGTTCTTAATGTATTGATGTATTATATGCCAGGTCATTTCTGTCCTGCACTGGCAAGAGCTGTGAAGACAATGAAGAAGGGGGAGAAGGTTCTCTTAACAGTGAAGCCACAATGTAAGCTGTCTTCTTGAAGACCTGGTTGGATTTGAACAAATATCTTGGTTTGCAAAATTCTCTTACCATTGTTGTTAAATTTTTAATTTAGATGGATTTGGGGAGAAGGGTAAGCCAGCATCTGGCGATGAAAGTGCTGTTCCACCTAATGCTAATATTCAGATTACTCTGGAGTTGGTTGCCTGGAAGACTGTGACGGAGGTAACTGATGACAAGAAGGTTATAAAGAAAATCTTGAAGGAAGGCGATGGATATGATCGTCCAAATGAGGGGGCTGTTGTAAAAGGTTGGTCTTGAACAACAGGAAAGAAAATGCTTAGCTGCCTTAAATTATAGTGTTCAGACCATATAATGGCTGTGTGATTTTGCTGCTTGCAGTGAAATTGATTGGGAAGCTGCAAGACGGCACAGTATTTTTTAAGAAGGGACAAGATGACAGTGAGTTGTTTGAGTTCAAGACAGATGAAGGTAAGTTCCATTGTGGTTCTTTCCCCTCTCACCTCATTCTATGTTTTTTCAAAACTTGTTTGTGACTATTGATGTTTTGACAGAGCAAGTAATTGATGGACTTGATAGAGCCGTGTCTACGATGAAGAAAGGTGAGCTGGCCCTTTTGACCATTGCACCAGAGTATGCATTTGGCTCATCTGAGTCGCAGCAGGAGCTGGCTGTTGTTCCTCCAAACTCTACTTTGTGCTATGAGATAGAGCTGGTTTCCTTCGACAAGGAGAAGGAATCATGGGACATGAATACTGATGAGAAGATTGAAGCTGCTGGCAAAAAGAAGGAAGAGGGCAATGTGTTGTTCAAGGCTGGAAAATATGCAAAGGCATCTAAAAGATATGAGAAGGTATCTTTTGCAAAAAATGCTTGGTGTTTACTGAATAATTGGATTTGTGAAATGCTCCTCCTGTGTAGTACGTATTTGAATATTTGTTGGGCTTTGTTTCAGGCTGTGAAGTATATAGAATATGATTCTTCTTTTAGCGAGGAGGAGAAAAAGCAGGCAAAGGCACTGAAGGTCGCCTGCAACCTAAACAATGCTGCCTGCAAACTGAAATTAAAGGATTACAAACAGGCAGAGAAGTTGTGCACCAAGGTAAGAGACGTGAAGTTATTTCTTAGTCCTGTATCTTGATTCAGTCTTGCATCAGTTATGTGGATGAAGTTCTGATATAGTAACTGTTCAGGTATTAGAGTTGGAGAGTAGAAATGTGAAGGCTCTCTACAGAAGAGCCCAGGCTTATATTCAGCTGGCAGATTTGGATCTGGCTGAGTTTGATATTAAGAAAGCTCTCGAGATTGATCCTGACAACAGGTAGGTTTTGTATTCTGGTTGAACAGCAGTGGTTTTTGATTTGTTTCTTCGGAGTCCCTTCCGGAATATAACATTTATCATTTAAAACTAGGGATGTCAAGCTGGAGTACAAATCTTTGAAAGAAAAGATGAAGGAATACAATAAGAAGGAAGCCAAGTTTTATGGCAACATGTTTGCCAAGATGTCAAAGTTGGGATCTCTTGAATCTAATGTAAGTATGCAGCTTAAACTGATAACTTCTAATTGCTACAATGCCCAAGTTCTTTATACTAAGACTGCGTTTTGCCTCTATGAAGTATAGATCAGTATGTTTATTAGAAGCAGAGCCATTTGAATCTGAAGCTGAGCCTATTGAAAAACGAATAATATTTAGTCCTTAAAAAATTTTAATGGTCAATTGTGATTTTCTCCCCTTTTCAATTACTGATTTACTGTCGACTCTGTGCATACAGAAAGCAGAAGCTAAGGAGGCAGAACCCATGAGTGTAGACAGCGAGGCATGAGCAGAGAGTAAACAAGTTGGCACTGGACTGTTACAACAAGGCACAGTAAATTTCTAATCATTTTCTTTAATTAACAATTCAAGGTTTTGCCTTGGTACCTAAGACTGCTTCTGTCTGGTGTTTTTTTCGTTTATGGTAATGGATTTTTATCTGCTACCAGTATAAGATTTCATTAACTATCATTGTAAACAGCTTTGCTCCGTTGAGTTTTTCTCGATTTCTCTAGCTGTGCTATGAAGTTGTCTGGATTTTACATAAGCATGGGCTTACTGATGTCAGTCACGTTTCAGTTACATATACACGTAAGAGTAGGAAGATGGTCAAAGTTAACGCTAAAGAAAAAAAACAAAATACAAGAGAGGCCAGATGTAAATGTGATGTAACACAAAATTATTGGCCGTGCCGCCTCCTGTTGCTCGCTTTGTCAAATGCTATGCCAGCAACGGTTAAAATCTGTCGATGGCATGCTCTTGCCGCGTTGTTTGAAACAGGTGGCAGTGGTTTATAGGGCAGGCAATCGTACATGACTAGTCCGGTGATCCGTGTAAGGTGGGTTGGACTTTAGTTTGATTTGATTGAAAAAAAAAAGACTATTGATAAAATTAGATCAAGGTAGAGCAGAGCCAGATGTGGAGACGATGGATCTTTTAGATTTTTTTAGATTCGTGTCAAATATTAAGGTGGGTAAAGGATTTGTCGGATTCATCACCCAGGAAAATTTTATTTATGATGGTTACATCTTATTAGTTTATATTTTCAAAAAAATATACATACATGGAAAAAAGAAATCAAGCCTCACTCCAATCCCTAGGCGTATCGTATCATGGTGGGCATTCAACCAAAGAAGCACACGGTGGTGGAGAAGCTGTTCTAGCAAATTGGAAAAGCTCCACTCAGCTGATATCGTACATTCACTCAGGCGCTCTCAAAGCAGGCATTCTATTCCAGAAGCTTTAACATAAAATAAATTTCACTAAATGATAATATCTTTCGAGTTTTACATTTGTGGGTAAACAATCTACGAAATAGCAATCTTCAAAAAGAATGAGAATGATATATAATGTGACAATCCAATGACGCCCGCTTCATCCATCTTGGCACGCAAGTGCACATTTCCGTTGCTCCACGACACAAAAAGCCACTGAAACGATGCAGCAGGGCGGAGAATCGATGCCCTGCACTAATTTTAGAGTGTCCCCGTCACATCCACCACTCTGGGATTACCTTCAATAACCTTCAGCGTTGAGATGACAGCCACAATAATACAGCGGTCCTTTACTCAAAAAACGAAAAAAAAATTAAAATAAATAAATGAACAGAACACAAATCCTTGCCGAGAATAGACGAATAGGCTGCTTCAATCAACTGTGAAACAACGTCTACGGTTCTGAACAGTGTAGTATCTAATTTGCTTCAGTCACAGGCTATCTTGGGGGAGAGTCGTCAATCTTGGATGCCATGATATGACGGTCAACTCACCTGTTCTCCAATCAAGTCAAGACCAACAACCAGAAAACTGATCCCTTGAAATAACAGGAAGTAGAAGTGAATTCCTTGGGCAGATAGCAAGCTTCTCACCGAGGCAGTCAACAGTATCAACGCCAGAGCAAGTTCCTTCCTATACAAACTATTTCTTTTCTTTTTCCCAGTTTTCTTGGTTGTTTCTATCTTGTTCAGCACATCCAGCCCTGATTCCGAGCAAGACCTGTGGAGATTTGTAGTTTCCACTAAGGGATCCGATTCCCTTTCAGCAAATGCAACCAGGTCTGCCTCTGACGATCTTCCTAATTTCTTTGTGACTACCCACTCATAAGAACTTCCCAGTCGAAACAATCCGGAGATCATGGCATTGAATTTGGTCACGGACATGGTGTTCTCAAACAGAAGGTATGGGACGATGAATGGGAATGATCGTGGTGCCGGGAGAATATTCAAGATAGACATCAATCCAGGGATATAGCAAACAACCCAAGCTGGTAGCTCTGCTTCTGGTAGGAACATGGAAAGTGGGAGAATGATGCAGAAGAGAGTGAAGGAGTAAAAAGGCAGGATAAGCTTCCTTAGCAAGAAGAAAAGAAATATCAAGTTTGCTTTCTTGCCCAAAGACACCTGTAATTTGGAAGGGAAATATTTTAGGTTGTTGACACTAAATATAGTCGAAAAGATTCACTGCATTGGAAAACTTCTTCGGCAGATAAATCCTGCTTTCAGTACCTTCGCACGAAGTGTGTCGACAAAGCACAAGCGGAACAGCTGCATTGGACCTGAATGCCAGCGATGTTGCTGTTTCTTGTAAGCCTCATAGGACTCTGGAAGTTCACAAAGGCACTGCAGAAAGATAGAATAACACAATTACATTGATTATCCACCTCAAAATGTACAAGGTGATACGGCGAGTTTTAATATCATGACAAACCTTAACGTCATTCAAATATATGAACTTCCATCCACAGAGATGAGCTCGAACAGCGATATCCATGTCTTCGACGGTTGTCCGTTCCAACCAACCACCACACTCTTCAAGGGCTTTAATCCTCCATACACCAGCAGTTCCATTAAAACCAAAGAAGTTGATGAAAACACCATTCACCTGTTGCTCAACCTCAAAGTGGAACGATAAGTTTATGTTCTGCAGTCTTGTGAGCAAGTTCTCATCCTTGTTTACAAACGCCCACCTTGTCTGGACCAATGCCAGGTCATCCTTCCCCTACAAATTCAGAAACAATTCACTAAAATCATCGCAACAAAGCAGATTATTCTCTAACAAAAAACACAGTGGCCAAATCTAGAGAGGCATAAGCTTCACAAGGTTACCACATTCAACCAGCTGGAAGCTCCAGTGTGCCGACATCGAAACTAATCATGTAACTATGTGCTAAGTGAAATAATAGCAGATATACCAAATCAACGGTACAAGAGAACTTCAACTGTTATACAGGTTCCAGCAAATTGATCATAACTTTACCTTGAAGTGAGGGATAGTCTTCTTCAAGAAATCAGGTCCTGGCTGAAAATCTGCATCAAATATTGCCACAAACTCGTAATCTTTTACATAATCACAACTCATTGCAGATTTCAGGTTTCCTGCCTTGTAGCCTGTGCGTATGAGACGATGCCTATACAATATATGCACACCCCTTTGCTGCCATTTCTGTACTTCTGCCTTGATGAGGAGTTGAGCATCTAATTCATCAGAATCATCCAAAACCTGTATAAGCATTCTCTCCTTTGGCCAGTCCTGGACACAGCAAGCTGCAATAGATTGTTGGTAAACCTGTGTGCCAACCAATGATTTTTAGAAATTAATCCACTAAGTAACGTAAATTCTACGAATAATTACATGGCTAACTAATCCACTAAGGTTCATTTGATAGTGCAGTGAAGTAAGGTTAAAATTGCGTTTTGTTTTAGCTACTTTTTAAAAAATATTTGATTAATAAACACATAATATATTTTTATACGAGTACTAGTGAAATTCTTAGCAATGAAAAAGCTACAATTGATAGTTTTTCTTATACTTTAATAAATCGTAATCCCAAAAACTATAACAATATCAAACACGTAATAGTATAATTAGCTAGCATGCTTCCTTTTTAAAATGATTTTTAAACTATTATATGCAATAATATCATAAAAAATAACAAATTCAGTAATATTTTTTTAAAAAAAATAGTTGAGGATTAGAAACCTACATCTGCTTGCTTACCTCCCTTTCATTGCACATTGGAATCTGCACCAAGACCATCGGATAATCCTCCACACTCTCACTACCATCATACTCCACTGCCGCCACCGGCCGCAGTTTCCAAAACTTGATCCAAAAACACCCTAACATCAACACAACACGATCCACCGACTGTATCAAAAACAAGACAATACACACATTTGTCAAGCTCTGCAGCGGCGGCGCCAAGTAACTAGCTCTTATTTCCAACCACTTGGCATAGACTCTCTCCACGGCAGCCTCCGCCGACTCCACCGACGGGGGACTGAAATGCCATCCCTTGAAATAAGCAACTAACTCGAAACACAACAACAAAATCACCAGAAATAAAAACAATTTTATGATCCTGTAAAGCCGCCGTGACGAGGCGGAGGAATCGGATGGCGAGTCTGTTGTGTTCGTAGCGATCCTGCGATTGGCTGTTCGGAGGAGGGAAACTGAGCCATTGGTTAGCCACGCGAGGGAGGTTGCGAGTTGTTGGAATTTGAGGAGCCAAAGCCAGGACAGCTGGCGAGCACTACGAGTGTGCCCTTTATCGACGGTTGGATCTGAGGTAGGGTTGCGGATCTCGACGGTTAAGAAGGCGGTGCTATCAGGTTTGTCGAGAAAGCCGCGTTGCTTGTTCCACCATTCTTGAAACTCGTGGTTTTGTGCTTGACTACTCATGGATAAAGAGGTTAAAATTTAGCAAACGCAAGTGACTCTACTGGCTACTCCTATATTATAGAAGCTAAGGGAAGGGAAGAGGAAAAGGAGGAAGGCAGAGGAGAAGACAGGCCATGTGATGTGATGTATCTGTGTAGTTTCCTATCCAGATTTTGATCCGCACGCACTAATCACGGAGATGCTCCGGGGGCGGCCTCGACTCATGTTTGTAGACGAAAAATTTTGTGGTACTGGCTATTTAATTATTGGATAAAAAATAATTAAAGTGTTTCCAAGTAATTATATAAAAAATAATTATAATATAAACACTATAAAATTTTCAAGTAATTAACGTGTTTTTTTTATTAATTTCTCTATTTATGTTCTTAACTTGGTCATTAGTTCTTTTATTAGGTTAACTCAATAATTTATATATATAATCTTGATTTTATTAAGAATACAAATGTAATATTATTACTTGTTTTTTATTTATGATGCGATGTGATATTTTATATTTGTAAAATCTTATATTAGTAAAAGAATTTGTTTTTGAAAAATAAATTAATAATTCTATAAAAAAATCATCTCATAAAGTAAATTATTCAATTGTCATGTAATTAACCTGGATAACGAACATTAAGAATTCAATCAATTTATAGAAATTAAGTATTGATTTAATTGAATGTATTCAGAGAATATGAGAGTTAATTGAACGAATTCAATGGATGTAAAAACTAATTAATTAAATTAAAAATATAGCGATAGAGTTTAATAATTTACAGACTAGTAAAATTTCGGATTTTGCCACTTGCTTATTCATTTTGCGCGTGATGAGATTCGTTGTGACATGATGATGATTGACGGTGTGTGTGTGTGTGTGTGTGTGTGTGTGTAGAAGGCGATCAAAACTTAAAAACTTAACGGTGTCTATTTGGATAGCTTCTCTTGTCTTCGTGTCTTGTCTTGTCGTGTGTGTTTGACTGAGGAGATCGAATTGGAGAGGTATTTCTAGTTTTAGCATGTTTAGGCCTTTAACCAGCGTTCAGTTACTGAAAAGGTTAAAAGATGAGACAAAAACGTGCTTTAGGATTAGTGTTATTAAAAGGGTTAAATTCGCTCGGGTTTTAAATTAAATAAGATAAAATTAATTTTATATAATTTTGTTGATTTAACAAATCAAGAACTAAGACTTAGTTTAACCTGTCAATGTTAAATTATTATCCGGTCGAATTTGAATTTAAATTAGATAAAAGTTGATTTAGTGTAGCTTGATTAATCTAGTAAATTAACCCATAAGTTGATAACCTAATAAAAACTCGATTTAGTTTTTTTAAAATGTCAATTTAATTTTTTTTATAAAATGAAAACAACACCATTTCAAATTAATTTGTGTTAATCCAAGTCTTAAATAAGAATATAAACTAGGTTAGGTTTAATAACTTTAGTTAAGACCATAACCATAGTTGTAAACCTCTATCTAAAAATAGATCCGAAACAACACTCGAATGATCAATCTAAACAAATAAAAAAAATGATAACAACATCATTTTTATAACAAAAATTCAAAAAAAAAAGTTATTAATATGAGAGTTATAGGTTTTGATTAAATTTAGATAATTCAATTTTTTATTTTTATTTTATTTTTTTAACCTAAATCAGTCCCCTCATTAGATTCCAAGTCAAACTGCCAAGTTGGTTCGGAATTTATAACAGTGGTTAGAATAGTAAGGCAGAGCGTGGGATATAGGATCGTGAAAGCCACTGATCAAGCGAATGGCTTAACCTTTTGAACTTCGCCAAAAGAAGGTAAAAATAAAAGGCTTTTGTAATTAGTGTGTAGGTGAGTGTTAAAGTCACTCAACCTAATCTCATTAACACGTTTTTCAAATAAAAATATTTTTATATATTATACTTCACGTTTAACTAAACAAGTGATATTAGTTTTTTTTTTATCAAACAAATAAATAAATAAATCATGCACCCTTTTTAATAACAAATATGGAATAAAATCTTTTATCTTATGGTAAATTCATTCTTACCATAAATAATTAGACTTTCCTTATTTCTAAAACAATTTCTTGTTACTTTATTCATGTTTTTTTTTCTATGTTTAGGTTTTCTCTAATTTTTCTTTTCTTTTCTTTTAAATTTCAATTTGAATGTTTGGGGGTAGTGGCAGAATAAAAACTGTTTCTTTTTCAACATTTTTATTTTCTTAAACAATGAAGTGTTGGTATAGTGGTTAAGACATTATTATATCTCTGCAAGGATGAAAACACAAGTTCGATCATCAAAAAACGCATTTATTAGGAGGGGCAGCCACGAACCCCGAACGGGACTAGCTTCACCCTTTAAAAGGTGTGAAAATACCCGGGTAAGAAAAAAATATTAAAATATCAACAATAATTAATTTTATATATATAATACAAGATGGCTATCCATAGAAAAATTAAAGAACATAAGAATACTGATTTTCTTGCTGAGTAAAAAACCCCTAAAACATCTATAAAAGGAAAGTAATTAAATTGAATTTATAAAAACCCCTAAAAAACAGCCTGTACTTACCAGAGCGTTGTAGCTTCTGTTTGTAAGAGGGTATTTAAAAATGTGATAGAAGTTGTTTTCGAAGTGTTTTTTATTTCAAAATACATTAAAATAATATTTTTTTTATTTTTTAAAAATTAATTTTGACATCAGCATATCAAAATAATCTGAAAACATCAAAAACATATTAATTTAAAGCAAAAAAATTTAAAACCTTTTCAAAAGCGCTTCCGAAATGCAATGTCAAACGCTGCAAATACATTTTAAGAGTGCATTTTACTTACAAAACAACAAATTAATATATTTTTTTTAGTATTTTCGATGGTTTTGATGTGCTAACATAAAAGATAAAAAAATATATATTAATATATTCTTAAATAAAAAAAACACTTTTTAAAAATATCATATACTATAATACTAATCACACATTAATCATGGATTGTTATATGAGAAAGAAAGATCATGAACATGTGGACTCACATGCAATGATAGATGAATAGTATGGTGACAATTATATTTTTTTTGGTCAGGAAAACACAAAACCCAGAAAGAAGCTCTATTTACACATCCTAAACTCCCACACACACACCTCGTAAATCCACTCCACGATGCAAGGCTGCAAGCTGGAGATTCAGAATGATGCCTGATCAATACTAACACTAGCCTATTTCTCTGCACATGAATTTGCTTCACGATAGGTATATAGTGTATTTCAATATTCCTGACATAGCTGACTACCATCGAATAAAATCCTGCGTCTACTTCATGCTCCAGCAATCACTTTGCAATCTACTTCCGAATGAAGATGCCTCACACCCATATTCGACACTTAAAGGCTAGCCTTGCTGTGCAGTGCGACCAAACAGGCTCCAGGATCTTAACTCAAGACCTAGCCTTGCTGTTCCAGATTAAGCACCAGTAGCACTACCATAATTTCTTAGAACACCAGCAGCATCAAGCATGTCAATATTCAATTTAATCCACTAAATAGGTGGATTATATTGATTGTGAACAAGACATGAGTTACAAGTAAAAAAGATTGATCCAAATTTTTTTAAAAAAAAAATTCAAAACAATATTTTTTAATATTTTTTCAAAAAGTCAATGTGTTATTTGTCGGGTTGACCAAATCACCGAGTCAACCTGAGTTTTCTATTGGGCTGGTTGAGTTTTTTTTTCTTTTTTTAATATTTTTCAATTCAAACTGACTCAAGTCCCAAGTCGATCTAGTCCTAGCTCGACCCGCTAGGACATTTTTCAGAGAAAAAAAAAATATTTTTCTCTAAATTTTATATTAATGACAGATTTATTGATAAAATATTCAATTTTTGCAATGGAGTTGTGATGGGTTCATAGCTTGTGAATTTATGGTGGTGGGCAAAGTTGTTAAAATCGCGATTTGACTCATAAACTCGAAAAACATGCATAATCATTCTAAAAACTCGAAAATTCATAAAATCGGGTTAAAATTGAGTGAAATCGGATAAAATCACAAATAATCTTGATTTTGATACTGATTTTACGATTTGAACAAAAAACATAAACTGCACTGCAATAGTGCAATATATGTTTCCTCCAGGTCAATAGCCACACGCCAGTTGTTTAAACTCCACAGTCCACAACTCCATAATCCACATCACTCATCCATGTTTTACCCTAAATTCATAATCTTCTGAAGAGAAAATCTTTGAGATCGACGGCTCACAGCTTCTTCTTCATCAACAACGACAGAGAAAATCTTTAAAGTTCAGTTTTCGATTCTTCATCAACAACTCTCTACCTATATCCCTCTCTCTTTTTTCCCATCATCAACAGCATCTTCTTCAGTCTTCACTCTTCACTCTTCACTCTTCATCAACAGCAATAGGCGACAACGATCTCCTTTTTTCCCCAGCATCAATAGTTTTCTCCTCAAACTTCAGAGTTTAGTCTTTGACTCTTCATCAACATCTCTCTGCCTCTCTCTTTTTTTTCATCATCAACGACATCCTCTTCAGTCTTCACTCTTCATCAACAGCTTCCTCTTCAATCTTCATCAACAACACTCTTCTTTTTTTTCCATCATCAACGGCTCGTCGGCTTCCTCTTCAGTCTTTACCGTAAGTTGTTCTATTTATAATGTGATATTCCCCAATCCCCTATATTTTACCAGTTGTAATTGCCCATGATTTTGAATCAAAATTATTCCCTTTATAATGTTTTGCTTGATGGAATGATTAGTATGATGATTTTGAAGTGATTGGGTAATGGATATGCAGTATAAATTTTGAAGTGATTTGGTAATGAGTTTTTATTCAAAAATACATGCTCTCGTTTTATGCTCTCTACCTCTCTCTCGTTAGTTTTATTGATGATAAATTCAATAAAGAGAACGTGTTCAATTGTTCATAATATTTTGTTAATGGTGGAGACCAGAGAGAATAAAAAATAATTGAGATTTTTATCATTGCAGATTTAGTATATTTTGGGGAATGCCATGCATGGATTTTTATTGTTTACTTGATGAATAAGAATATTATAGTGAGTTTTGTTATCATTGCAGATTTTAAAACATGTATTATGGTACTTCTTTTTTTTAAGAAAAATTTAATTAGAATCATATTATGTTTGGATTTGATTACAAAGCTGATTTGAGTTGATTCTTGAATTGTAGAACTTATAGTATCTAGAAAAAATTCTTCTAGTAATAGACTTGATTTGAGATGGGAACATGGTATAGATATTGATAAGAATTTTAGAAAAGTTCAGTGCAAGAAGCAAAGCGTATCAACAGTTTGTTTGTTTTAAATTTGTTAATTATTAATTAATGAAAAGTTACTTAAATTATATATGAATTTTTTGTTTGAAGCATGTATTTTAAGGTGCTTGAACTATGTATGAAAAAAAATTCCTTACGATTTTACAAGAAGCAAAGGGTACCAACAGATTGTTTGTTTTAAGTTTGTTAATTATTAGTTAATGAAAAGTTACTTAAATTATGTATGAATTTTTATTTGAACCATGTATTTTAATATACTTGAACTATGTATGAATTTTTATTTGAAGCATATATTTTAAGGTGTTTGAACTATGTATAAAAAAAAATTCCTTACAATTTCACGATCCGAGTTTATTTTGCATTTTCAGTGTCGTGTCAAAAAAGTATTTTTGACAATCTTTGTGGTGGGTTTATAACTTTTGAGAAAAAAGTAAATTAGTAACGAATTAATAGGATATGTAATGATATGTAATGAGTATTTTTGTTATTTGATTGCATTCTAACGAACTATTTTTATTATTTTTTTATATTTTTTTAAATGATGGTGGGGAGAATTTATCATTAAATCATGGATCATACCATTAATTAGTTCTAATATATTTTTTAAAATTTTTTTCCTATATTTATACAAACACCAAACAATTATTTCTAAGTGATTTACATCAGTAACACAAAATTAACATATTCTTTAAAAACAAATTATTTTATATTAAACGAATAAAATATGAAACTTTACAATTAGCTTATCCTCACCCTTCCCTAATCAAGCACGTACGACTTGCATGATTAGATATAATGGATCATGTAATGCAATTATCCAGGTTGCTTAATTCTTAAAATCATAATTATAACTTAAAGACTCGTTACATTATAAGCACTGCATTAAAAAAAACAAACTATGTAATGAGACATTCATGATTAAAAGAAATCATGCAAGGATCTAATTGCAAATAATTTTATTATAAAGACTAAATTGTATCTTTATAACATACAAGGATAAAAATTCCAAATAAGGACCAATTTGTGAGTGAATTATAAATTAGGGATTGAATAGGTTTTTAAAAAAATACAAGAACTATTTGCGATGTATTCCGTTTTAGTTTTGCAAAAAAAAAAAGAAAAAAAAAAGTAATTATTCTATTACACACTTAATTACGTAATAATACATTTCATCGTACAAAGATGATTTCTATCGCTTCTCGGCTCTATATTTTGACATCAGTTAAGTGGCAAGGCCCATGATTATAGTTTAATACGAGGCTCTAATGAAAGGCCCAATTACAGCACTAAAAATTATTTATGGGCCGGAACTAAATATTTTGTTTGGGCCAGAACTGAACTAAAAGTTATCATTGGTGCTTTGCAGTAAAAAGGATAAAAGACAAATGGCAAATTGCTAGACAGAGCCTCTTTGTGTTAGGCAACGATGGGGATGGGCAAGGCTCCGACTTCAGTCCTTTGCATCTCTATTCTCACGATAACAGATAGGGCCTTTGAGTTACATTCTGGAGGCCCATTATCTCTATTTCCCATTCCTACGGGCTTCCAAGAAGAAACCTGTCGAAATAAACCGGTGGTGTTTTGCTTGACTTTCCCTTTCCCCTTCTATACCGACCAATCTTTAATGATACGGTTTTCAAATTCGGTTCGAGGTCTGGTCTGGTTTAAAATTTGTTTTAGAGTTGACATGCTCAGGTCTCACACCTGAACTTCAAATTATTAATTGAACTATTAAGTTATTCAAGTTTAATTAAATTAATTTTTAAAATAATTTAAAATAAAACCCGACTTAAATTAGACTCCGAGTTATCGGACAACCTGATTAACCTCCTGTGCAACACGAGTTGAATAACTTTACTCTCTAATGCCATACAACCATGACAGCGTTTCCACCAACAGCTAGCTTAAGAAATTGTCCTCCGGACACGCAGAAGAAATTTCTCAGATGTAAGACCAGACATGGTAGCGTCATAGACGTTCTCACCGAAATCCAAGCTCACAATAATTCCACAACACCCTGTCACCCAATAGAAAAAAGAAAAGAAAATTCACAACGACTTGAACCAGAAAAAAAAAAAAAAAAAACAACAATCGATCTTGGTGTGTTTGATATCTATGACCTATCAATCGTTAGGGCAACATACTGTTATTGTCATAGGTTTTTCTTTTTTCCTTTTTAATGATGACCGGAGCCTAACCCTAGGTACGGTATAGGGTAGAAAAAACCCTATATATCACCAAAATGTTTTTATATATATATTGGTATGTGATCTTTTTTCCTTCTTCGAGTTTTTTTTTTTTTTGATAATTTGACCCTTGATTTAGTTCCTTGTGTCGGTGTTCAGCATGGTTATTTCATTACACAAGACAAAGATACAAGCTTGGAAAAAGATGGTGGAAGAAAAGGAGAAAGAAGAAAGAGAGAGGATAGGAAAGAAAACGCCCAAAAAAGTATTCAACTCGGTAGAAATTAAGCTCATCGAAGAAGAGAAGGCGAATCCATGATTGAGTTAGAAAACCCATAATTTTATTTTGATTTCGAACTCATTTTCTTCTCTTTAGTTTTCTTGCATGGTGAGAAAACTATAAATGTTGTCTATGATTTGGGATAATTAATTAGACTCACAAATTCAATAACCTAACAAAGAGTTCACGGTCCATATTACAAAAAAAGAAAATAATAATAATAACAATTTAAAAGGATAAGATTAAAGGTAAGACACTTACATGGTTTTATTTCCACTAATAGTAAGATAACTAAAGAATGAAGTACAAAATATGCATTTTTCTACACAGCACCGTCTCATAGACCACAGGCAGACATCTAGAGGAGCTGCTAGCACCGTCTCGTAGACCACGGAAATATTCATGCATCACGAGGATGTTTGAACATTCCTAGTAGCTACAGGATATCAAAAATTTGAGTCGCTTGCACATGAAATCGCATGCTTTATTTGATTTTTGATAAGCTACTAGAGGATCTCAACTATTTGATGATTTCCTGGCTCTAAGGTCAACCTAGCTATTTTCTTCTTAGTGGAATGTAAGTGGAAGGCAACCCATGTTAATGGGTAGGGTTACCCTAGATCACATTGTGTAAAATGTGGGAGTACGGAGCCTAAGTTTTGAAACATGTCAATTAAACAAATATTTGTTGTTATGCCCATTGTTTTAAAACATTTTTTACTTTTTTTTTTTAGTTTAACGTGGGTGTCTGGGCCAGCTTGCACGCACCTCAACTAATCCCATGGACCCTGAAGTTAACGACCATGTAAGCCTCCAGTGGCCATCATATGAGCAACCACAGAGCTTGAACCTGAGACCACAGAGGGAGCAAACCTCTTGGTCCCAAACTCTTACCGCTAGGCCACCACCTAGATGGTTAACATTTTTTACTTTTCTTTTTTTGGTGTGTTGATTCGAGTTTGAATTAAATTTTTAAAAAATAAAATATATAAATAGTTTATTAATTTAATTTAAATTTAATCTGAATAAAATTAGATTATCAATTTTTAAAAATAATATTTAAATTAGCTCTAGAGCAAGTTTTAAAACTATATACATGTCTTATTTTGACAAAGTTTAATTTAACCTCCTTGAAGGTATACGAGTCTATCAATTTTTATTTTCTTTTTTTCTATCAATCATCCCTCTTATATTTCATTCATTTTATAATAAGGTACTTCAATCATCATTCATTAACAAAAGTAATAATAAATATAATTTAATTTATAAGCTTCAATTTTCCTACAAAAGTACAATCAGTTGACGATTAACTTTATAAAACTTGAAGTACGGAGGTTGTTTAATTATCTTTTAAAAACAAAATCATTAAATTAAGTATGATGAGCGCTAATAAAGGTTGTTTAATTATTTTTTTATACTACAAGGATTAATTAATTTATATTAATACATCACAAGGACTGAACATAATTAGCTCATAATAAACACTTGAAGTATTTGAACCACTCAATTCCTTGAATTTAATGGCCATTTATCCGCTGCATAAAAAACCTTTGGCATTGTTAACTATTCATAATTTTCTAAAATTCCATATGCTCACGAAAGAAAGGTTTTTTATTTTAGTGTTTGGATATAAGATGATCACACGCTTGCATTAATGTTTTCTTCTTTAAGAGGTCAAGAAGTTGATGATTGATGATAGAAGACTCAACACTTGCAAAACATTTTTTTTTTTATGGGATTTAAAGACTATCTGATGATAAAGTCAATAACTTTTAATAAGAGATTGCAATAAATAAAAGAATGAATTTTAAATTCTCAATAACAAGAATATTTGTTTTTAGTTTGTGTATGGTAAATACTCTGTAAAATAAGATTATGAATACTTTAGAGAATATGAAAGTGTGGACCCTTTACCTGGGTAATTCAGAGGGGGTATATAGTCTTTGAATTTTATCATGTTACTTGAATGAGGATGTTTGAGCTTCACTTCTTTCTAATAGCATTAATGAGTGATATATATTCCTTACACAACATTAATGAGAGGATATATATTCCTTATACAAAATTAATGTTAATGGAAATATGACAAACTATTTAGAGACTTTAATGTATATAAGGATGAAGGGAGATAATCATTCTTGTTTTTTAATATTTTATATTAAAAGATATGAGAATAAACAAATAAATCCACGTGACCTAACATAGAGCCTAACAAAATTATTAACTCTATATGTATTTAGTTTGGAATGACTCTATATGTATTTAGTTTGGAATGATTCCAAACATAAAGGTCATGAGTTTGATGCCTTGTCAAACTCATATGTATATGGCCTCAATACGTAAATGAACTCAATAATATTGGACCTGATACATTCCCAGACCCACATGTACCTGGACTCAGTAAGTAGTTGAACCCAAGGATATTCAGGTTTGACACCTTCTTGAACTCATATACACTTGGATTTAGCGCATAGCTAAACAAAAAAAATCAGGTCTGGGATCTTGGCAGACCTATATGCATATGAGCTCGAAGTGTAACTGAACCTAAAAAGATTGGGCGTGGTACCTCACCAGACCCACGTGTACCCGTAGATGTTGAGTTTGAAAGTAAGTTAGGCCCTATTGTTTAGCCTTGATGTTCTACTTAGTATAGATATATTATAACCTTTTTAATTATGAGATTTTAAGTAAATATATCAAGGGATAATCATTCTCTTTTTCAAGGGATTTTTTGGAATAAGCAGAATTAACTCTTTTAGCATTAAAAAGAATAACAAATAAACAAATTTCACCAACCAAACCAAATTTCGCCGAAATTCTTTTTGACACTGACATTTTCCTTCTTCAAGAAATGTGGGCAGTTTAAAAGAACTTTTTTTTGTACACCTTTTTTTCCCCGGTAAAGTTATTAAATTATGCCTAACTTAAAATTGATTTAAATCTATCTAAAATAATATTATTTTAATATTACAAAACAAATATTATTATTTTAATTTTTTTAAGTCAAATCAGATTTTAATTAATTGAATCAATTAGATCTCGGATTAACCTATCAAATTAACAAAAATATATCAAATTAACTCTAATTTGATTTAATTTAAAATTTAACACGAGCTAGAAATTTAACTAATGAATCACAAAATTGACAGCAAGAACTAACTTAATAATTTTGCTCTGCAGTTTTGCACCATCTACGTGAATTTTAAAGCGTGGAGCTCTAGTCCTCCATCATTGAGAAGAGCAATGCACTCAAGAAAAATGAATCAAATGAATGGTGTAAGAAGCTACTACTAATTAAATAATTGTTAGGTGGAGAGGCATAAAGCTTCACGAGTTGAAAAAAGCTCACACTCGAAAAGTACATTGCAAATTGAAAACTGAGTAAATTTGATATCTCAAGTCACTAGAAGGGGGGAAAAGGAAGAAAACAGGTAGGATTGTGACACGAAAAATTATAATTTCCTTGCAAATTACACATCTTGCATTGAAAAGAAACGGGATTTGATGGTGAGATCCTTTGAAATGCAGAAAAACAAAATATTCTTACAGTTGGAGAGCATGAAATAGCGCCATGGTTGGTGAAGCAAATGATGGGTTTTTCTTCACAGCCCGTGTTTTCTTTTCTCCCCCGCAAAGAAAACACCCTTAGAGGTTAAAGAGACCTAAAAATTAAAGGTTCATGGAGGTGAAACTTGAAAGAGATTACAGGGGTCCAATTGGAAAGGGGGTGATAGAACAGCAACATCCTCTTATAAGTAAATAGGTCACCTACCCTAATGATCACTAAATACCCTACAAAACAACAATATATATAATTATTTGCCCATTGGTAGGGTAGGGCCTCGTCTTGGTGAGATAAATCTCACACTAATTCGCGGAAGCTCGAAGCTTTTCCTTCCATCAGGGACATGGATTTCAGGATTTTGATTAAGACAATTGACCTACAAAATTCCATTACACTAGTGGGCTAACTGCTAACTGAAGTTCTTGGTGGGATTTCGGGTATTTGATAGTTTGATAGCGGTTGTTTTTTAAAATATTTTTTATTAAAAAATATATTAAAATAATATTTTTATTTGCTTTTTAAAAATTATTTTTGACATCAACACATCAAAATAATTTGAAAACATTAAAAATATATTAATGTGAAATAAAGAAAAAATAAAAAAAATTAATCTTTTTTAAAAACACTTTTAAAATATAAAAACAAATAAATTCATATTATTATTGTTTTAATATTTCTTATGAGAAATTCCGTAAATGAAAAAACAAAGAGGAAAATGCTCATCTAATATTTTTACGTACTGTGAGGTGTAGGACTAGTGATTAAAAAACATTTTTTTCTTAAATTTTTTAGATCCAGATTTTAAAACCAGTATTGAGAAGATTTATTAAAATCTTTTAATATATTAAATTGATGTGAAAAATATACCTTTAAAATTGTTAAAAAAGAAATTAATTAAGCTATTTTGAAAGTCTCATTATCAAATTAAAAATATATTCTTGCAACGATAATTTATAAACTGTGTGGGGGTGGTTGACTATGTACAACACATTTGCTATAAATAGAGAGGTCGTGTTTAGGTAGCATTTAATTATTACTTAAAAATAAAAGAGATAAAAATAAAAAGACAAGACTTATCTCTTTATATATATTGTTTATTTTAAAATAATAAAAATTCATTTTAAATACACTTATTTTATGTTGCATTAAATACCAATAAAACTAACCAATTAGAGTGAGATGGCAACCACCACGAACAGCAACACCAATAATAATAATAATAATAATAATAATAATAATAATATTTAGGTAGTGGTCTAGTGGTAAGAATTTAGGACTAAGAGGTTTGCTCTCTCTGTGGTCTCAGGTTTGAGCCCTGTGGTTGCTCATATGATGGCCACTGGAGATTTACATGGTCGTTAACTTCAAGGCCCGTAAGATTAGTCGAGATGCGCAAAAACTGAACCGAACATTCATGTTAAACTAAATAATAATAATAAAAAAAAAAGTTTTTCCTTTGCATAATTGCATCAAGGTTCCAACCTTTTTCCCCTTGGAGAATTTTGCCAGATTGTCAAAGGTCAAATGGAATTTCTCAACGAATTTTAGTATTGGCAAATAGTTGTCAAGTTATGTATTTCCAACAAGTTACCACCATTTCATCATAATTTTTTAATAGTGGAAGAAAACCAGCCCTCCCTTGAGTGTGTTTGGTATTTTAATACTTTTTAAGGGTTTTTTTATTTAAAAATATATAAAAATAATTTTTTTTTATTATCTGAAGCATTAAAACTATAAAAAAATATTTAAAAAATCAATTTAATAATTTTTAAAATAAAGAAACAATGTGAATGGACGAAACAGACAAGGAAATTAACAGTTGGAAAGATATCAAACAGTAATCCCTATGCACATTTGATTATGATTAGAGCCTTTGAAACTTTATGGGGACAAGACTTGTCACGTAAACATTTTCTAATCATCAGTAATATTATAATATTATAGAATAAGCATGTTCTGTACAAATTTTCTAATCCCTAGGGGCACAGCGCATTCATGGCATCTTTCTGATGACTGAATAAATAATAAGACTGCAAATTTTGCAGAGCAATTATAGACCCTTGAATAAATAAATAAATAAAAACAGCTTGGCTGCAAGGCAGAAATCCTTTGTTAAACCCTAGAAAATGGAGTTTTACTAACAACCTCACAGGAAAAGATTAGTCTATTTCCAAAGGGTATCTTTCCATACATGAATTCCACCAAACCAAGCCCTTTCCTCCCTTTTTCCTATTCACTAATACTTTTAAAAGTGGAGGGGATGATAAAGCCCTTCGATTCATTGAGTCTAGTCAGAATCTCACCACTGCCAACATGGGATTCTTTTGATGTTTATAAAATAATTATTTTCTTTTCTTTTCTTTTCTTCAATGGTTAGTTGTAGGATATGCGGTGCGATTGTAAATGTTTTTCAATTAAAAGGGTAGTAGCAGTATTAAAAGGTTACTGCTGTGCAGCGATGAACAGTTGTTTAAAGTTTTTATTGCTTCATCTGCCTTTTTAAACCGCGACGTAAAATCTACTAACTTCTAACTTCCAATCTCTGGCTGATTGATTAGCACTTTGACATTAAAAAAGGGAACAGAAACTTCTGTTTGTGGTTAATCGATGAAAATTACAGGAGGCCAGTAGTGTGTGCCAGAAATCATGCAATTGTTGACCCCAGCTCAAGATAAACCAATGTCATAATCACTCAAATCAGACTTTTACAGAAAGTCCTCAGCATAGACAGCTGGTTACAACATAAGAAAGAATCAAATCCTAAAGATTACACAATCTAGCATCGCTTAATTATGATGATGCTTCTATTTCCATGGTCTTTATCTGTACATCAATGTACAGACAGATAGAAAAAGACAGGTAGTGAAATTCTTCATTTACTAATTAGAATCGTATCTTACATCAAATCTGGTGCTGCAAGACTTGGCACCAAGATACATAAGAGCTAGGCTAGGATTTTACAGTGGATACTTCCAAGAAACTTGAAAAAAAGGATCTTGAGGGGGGGAAAAAATCAGGAATATGTAAAATCATGGGGAAAAAAAAAATTCTTCCTCATCAACCTAATGATAAAATTGCTTAGTGATTCCTGGGTTGGTCCATATAAGATTTCTTGTATGTACAGCGCCCTTTCTCTCCTTCTGGACTTCTTAATTTTGGACTGAAGAATGGTGATTAGAGCTCGATTTTCATGTGGGATACTTGATTTGAACCTGCATTAAATGAATGCTTGTCATGAACAAGAACTTTATTTTCTTAGTTTTGGAGACTAGTTCAAAGCTTTGATGATTTCTGCCTCTCTTTTTCTTACCATGGAAATTTTGTGGCAGAAATGTTTCCAGGTTTGGATTCTGGCCATAACCCATCTGAACAATGGTCTGCAGGTCATCTTCACAGAATGTTGGATACTGGACATAATTAGAGAAGTAGGTTCAGAAATGTGCTAGGGAAATTACCACAAAAAGAAAGAAATAATAAAATCTCTGCATTCACGTCATGGACTTCATGGTTAAGAACTCAATATATACCTGATGAGCATTTTGGGTAAATCCATCAAGCGGGGGTAACTGAGCATTGAGGTTTTGGCACAGTCCAGTGGTATCTAATGGGTCCACAGAGCAGTGGGTCACTGCCCCATTAGAAATATTGCTATGCAGTGGTGGATTTTGCTGCTGTTGGTGGCTAAATATTGCTGCCGGTGCCGAGGAATCTAATGGAAATATTGGATGGGGCAATGGTTGGCTTGATTGGAACATCTAAACACAAAAATGCAGCAGCAAATTCAGACTTGGAAGAATTGAAATTCATGTACAAAAAGGTTCAGGGCATTGACTAAAAGACTCACATCTTTTGAAATGAGAGTGTCCATGTTAAAATCCAGCCTGGTATTCACAGAAGCCAACTTCATAGAGAGGAACTGCCCACAGAAATAGTAAAGGGACAATCATTAGGCATGGAGCTTCACTTTTCAAACAAGATGAGGATTGTTGATTTCCACAAATATATATATTAATTTACCTCAACTTGCCGTTGCAATGACTGCACGTAATTTATGATTTCATCAAGCATAAGGGCTTTTCCTGTGACCTAACATGGACACACAAACCTTATTTTAGCAATTAAAATTTCATGTTCTTGAAGCTAATGTATTCGAAATCTTAAAGTTTCAACACACCTTATTGCAACCAGGCACAAGATCTTGGAGAAGCTTCATTCGTTCACTGATTTTCTCTCTTCGAACCTGACAACATGTTAATTAACCAGTGTTAATGCTAATCTGGAAATTACTCCAATTGATTGAATAAAATTGTATGGTATACAGTTGACTTGTAATTCTCACTCTTTCAGCAAGGCTATGGCTATCAGTTGCTTGACCCCTCCTTGCTCTAACATGAATGTAGTCCTTAGGAGGCTCAGGAGGCTTTGAATTGGCCTTGTTTTGGATATCATCTCCGCTGCCCTTTGGCTCTTCCTCTGCTTTAACAGGACTATTTTCATTCTCTTCTCCTTCATTTGGCTTGATTCTTTTCGTGTTTGAATTATCATCAGTTTCTGCATCCTGAACGAGAGAATTTTCCCGTTTGATCAAAATTGTATTCCCAATTGATAAATAAGAAGAGAAGAGATAAGAAAAGAAATTTGACTTGTTAGTAATCTATATAATTATGTACCTTCGTAGCATTGGCTGGTGGGTTTGCTGCTGATTGTTTTGCTTTTCCCTTGGAAAGTGCTTTTCTTTTCCTGGAATTTAACTCATTGGAGGCCTTTAAACCTGCCTCCCCACTTGGAATTTGTTCAGATACAGAGGACTCCTGAGAATTTGTCAATTCGGATCGATCCTGCAATGGAGTACTCTTGTTACCCTTTTGAGATCCCACTGCCTTGAGTAAAGGACTACTCGCAACACGCGCCAACTTGCCATTTCCCATCAATGGATTACATCCATTAGCCATTTCAGCATTGTTTTGCCCCAACTGGCTGATTCTGCCATTGAAACTCCTGCTGCCAAAGCAAGAGAACTTTGCAGCTCTCTCGGCAAATCCCGGATCAGCTGTGAATTCTGCCACACTGGAATTCAAACCCATTGGTTTTCCCAAACTGGGGATATTCAATTGCTCTTTCGAAAATTGATCCATGACAGGCATCTTCAGCTTGGGTGGTGAATTCAAAGGAGTAGTATAGCATGAGGTGTTGGCACTGTTATTGGCAGCTGTAATATATGAAGCTGCCAACATTGGCTGAGAATGCGGTGAGATCTCACCAGGGTTGTTGCTGCTGTCAATGTTTCCTAGCTTTCCTATCAGTTCTCTGACCATAAAGCTCTCATTGGACACGTTACAGTTTGATACTCCTGGAGAGGACACCATTGAGCTCAGGGAAGACTCAAAGTGAGGACTGTGATCCGTTGACTTTTCCCAGTTGGAATTGAACAAGCGGCGGGCTGAGCAATTATCTTGCATTTCCATGGGAGATGAGAGGGATTGCCAAATTGGCATCGATGAAGAGGTTGAGGTTGGTTCAAAGAGCAATGCTTGTGGAGGGACTCCTGCATTGAAAAAGTACTCACTCTCCATCAACAACCGTCACAGCTTTTCTTACTCGAGTTACAAGCACCAACAGCTAAGAGCCGAAGCAAATTAGCAAACAGACACGAATTTGATCAACAAGTAAGGTGTTTCCTAGCAATTACTACGTAAGAGAAAGAGAACAGACCAGTACTGGTTAGGTAAGGAAAAGCTTAAGAGGAGGAAGAGAGAGGGGAAGGGGGAAGGGTATAGCTGGGCTGTGATGGAGTTATATAGAGGAAAGACGAGAGAAAAAAAGGTTAATAGTTCGTTTGACCTTAAGTTTTGTTACCCAAGTTGTCCTTTCTATTTCTTTCTCCGTAAAAGGTGGAGGAGAGGGTGGTTGCCGGGCCTTGGACGTCATCCATCCCTCTCTTGAAACACTACAATCTTCTTCTTAATTTGGCCGTTCAACTAAACGAAGGACTTGGCTTCTTAAAACTATACATTTTTCACCCAATAAAGGGTGAAATAACTTTACTTATTATTATTGATTTGGTATTGCTTTTCGATAATAAAAGTAATTTCAAACCACTTGAAATTGAATTAATTTAAACGTTAATTAAGATTCATCTTCAAAAAAAAAATTATTTTAAAACCGCACCTCTACATCCACATGGTGCAAATAACTTTATTTATTATTGGTAATTATAATTATAAAAAGTAATTATAAAAACAATTGTGTACTTTTATAATTATAAAAAGTAATTATAAAATTATAGTATTGGAATTAGGAAAGAGTTAGAATTTCTATATCTTAAAATTTACAAATCCTATGTGAATAACGAAGTGGTGAGCAAATCCTTTTGCTGGACTAATTAAGCTTCAAAGATATAAAATAATGAAATATTGCTGTGATATTTCCTTCATTATCATAAATTTAAAGCAATCTTTATTTTGGATTTTTTTTAGCGTCGGCCCAATTCACGGAAAAGGGAAGCTTTTATTACTGAGTTAGTTGCAAGTTACTAACAACTATTCTTGTCTACTTCAGGGAAAATAAAAGTTTTACAAAAAGTCAACAACTCATGGTTTTAATCATCCTTATTGGTGCATATTTGGTTTGGTAGTACTAAATATTTTTAAAAATATATATTATTTTTTTATTTTTAATATTATTACATTAAACTAATTAAAAAAATTAAATTAATATATTTTCAAGTTAAACGTACTTTTAAAATGTAATTCCAAATATAAAAACAAATCTTATTTTAGACTTGGTAATTAAGGAACATATTAAAAATAAACTTAGGTTATTAAGTAAACCTGCAAGTCGCATTTGTTTTGATTAAAAAATTAAAAATTATTGGATTTGATCTTAGGTTTGCATCTAATTTAACCAGGTTAATTATATCACTTGACCAGTTCAATATTTTTTTTATTTAATTTAAAACCCAACTTAGCTCAAACTTCAAGCTATAATTACGTTCTATATAACTTAAAACCTAACTTAAATCAGACTTCCAGCTGCAAATTTCTTCATATATATATCTATATATATCAGGCAAGATGGAGTAACAAAGCGTGGTTTCTCCCTTCATCGTGGAAATGCCCTTAGACAAAAATAGGAGCACGTACCAGAAGCAAGTTCGAATCAGGATACTGCGTGCATCTCCGAAGTCTGAAAGGGCAGAATGTCATTGTTCAACGTACCAAGATTTGTTCATGCTAAGCAGTTGTGGGCTTTCAAGTGTTGAATCTCTGGTCTTTAATGTTTATTTTGTCTCATCTTTCACAGTTTTAGATGGGTTTTTTTACCCTATTATCTCCCATCTGATAATTTTTATTTTATTTTCAATATTTTCTTCGTAGTTATGCTTGTTTTTTACCATGTCAAATATTATGCTATTCAATTGTGAGGAAAATATCTTAAAGATTATTATAGTTTTTATTTGACGATACTGATTGCAAGAGGGTTTTGAGTTCAAGAAATATTTTTATGTTTAAATTATTATTCAAGTCCAATGAAAGATAGAGAATAAAATAAACTACAGAATTAACACCCGAGGGGATAATTAATTAATTAGAAAGGGAAAATATAGATTAAACAAACAACAAATAAAATAAAAATAACATCAAAGTTGCTGAAATTACACTGCACTATCCTAATAATTCGTGTCATGAAGTTTATTTTATCAATATTCTTAAGTATAAGGGAGAAATCGAGAAAATCCCCAGGACTCTTTTTTATTATTATTATTATTATCTATTATCATTTTTTCCCCTTCCCCTCTATCCAATCGGAATTGATTTAAGTCAGCACGAGGAATTTGGGAGGTGAAAAGTCAAAGTTAAATCACATAGGTTCCTGTTTTAATCTGGAGTCGTGGTCCCCAGAGTAAAATTAAAAAAAAAGGTAAAATAATATTCTTTTTCTCGGTTACTACAAAATGAAATAAGAAAAAAAAAAAAACAATCCCTCTAGTAAAATCAAAATTCAATTTTTTTATTAAACAATAAAAGACATCTTCAATACAATTTATATATTAATTAAAATTAAATAGGATTTTTTTAAAATAATATTAAGAATATACTTCCACATCAATCTAATAAACCGACGGGTTTGGTCAATCATTGCATTAAAAGCCCCCACCCCCCCTAACCCGTGTTTGGTCGGGTTCACATAGTAAACCAACAGGTCTGTATTAACTCAGCTAGCGTTCTAAGAAATACAACTACGTACGGGAGATTGGAGTCGGGCCATCAGCCAGATCCTGTAAGAAGAATTATTTTTATAATTAATTTATATAAGTGTTTCCTAGACTCAATGCATTGAAGTTCTCCTAGAAATTTATTGGCCCCGGATTTGGTTAGGCAAATTGCGATCTTCATGATGAAAAATCGGTTCCACGTTTCTCTCTTTTGCTCAATGTTAGCTCAGGAATGTTGTTGATGGGAAAATTCTTGGCCAAAACAAGAAATTTTAAGCGATATATAATTATATTATAATCCTTTATGATTAGAAATTAGGCAAAAAGCATGATTCAATTAATTGATAAGGTGCCTAAAAAGGGTGAAAAAGAGAAAATGTTTTCATGAAGTGGATTAATAAGTCGAGAAAGCCAACGACCCATTAATTATATGTGGGTTTGATTAATTATTTTCTTCATTACGTACGGTTGCAATTAGAACCTTAATTATTGTTACTTTTGTTCGTCAAAAGTGAATCTCGTGGACAATGATTTCTTGAGAAAGTGGATGATCTTATGATGTTTAGGTATTAATTATAATACTTTGATATAATTAATAAATACATTAATCAAATAAAATATTATTTATTGTATAATTAATACAGTACTAATCAATCATACTCTGTCTTACATAATATGCATGGTTCAAGGTATTGCAACTTTGTTATTATAGAAAACAATATATGCAATAATTAACACTTTGATTTGTATCATGTTAATTAATATTATATTGAGATTGATTTCTTATTAAGGAATTAATCAATAAGAGAACGATCCCAACTGAAGACTAGAATCCCTTACCTTATAGTTTATGGATGTTTATCTAGCCATAAATCATGCCAATTTATGCATAGATAAGGGTAAAAGAGGGGAAATATTATGATACTTATTCTAGAGGCAATAATTTGGGATAATAGCTCTTAATACTATTAAGTAGAAATGATGATGTCATATGACTAATATACTAGATATAAACCTACTCTAACAATATTCAATGAAAATGTTGTTTGAAAACGTATTGCAAACCACAAACCGCGTTACATAAAAAAATTATTTAAATTTAATTTTTTTTATGTTTTTAAATCGTTTTAATATAATGATGTCAAAAATATTTTTTTAAAAATAAATAAAATATTATTTTGATGCATTTCTAAATAAAAAAATACTTCAAAAAACAATTGTTATCACACTTTCAAATATCCTGTCAATTATAATTAAAAAATGATTTGATGATAGGTGAAGTAGTTTTAGGGTTAGGGTGTGTTTGTATGATATTGTACTCGAGAGTTTGTCTTATTGAGTTATATGTACAACTAAGTCGAATTTAAAGACTAGTGTGTTGTGGGCTAATGGGGTTGAACATAAAATCCTAGAAGTTGAGTCATCTTTTTCATGTTTAAGTGGAGGAATGAATGTACTTCACACTTAGACTCTAAGATGCTGTTTGGTAATGTGATTGTGGGTGAAGTTCACCCACAGCCACACATATTAGCGTTTGATAACGAAAAAAAATGTGATTTTGCTTGGTAGGACCCACCAATTTTCACTAGAGTGCCGCAGGTTTGGAGAAGCAGCATTTGCTGCTTCTCGTGATGATTTCCAATGAACAGTGGAGCCATGCTCCACTGTCGCACTATTCACGTGAACAGTTTTTTTTTTTTGAAAAACCAGTGCAGTTAATTGATTTCACTCGCACTGTTCACGTGAACGTGAACAATAATTTTTTTTTGTTTTTTAAAAAAATTAGTTTAAGGTGAATTAAATTTACTCGTACTGTAATCTTAATTTTATTCCTGATAATATTTTACATGAGTTTGTAGTTCCTGTCGGATGAATTTTGTATGTAATGGAATTGTAGATAGTTTAATAGAACAATAAAATTTTTTTATATCAAGTATGATTTATTTCATGATGTAATAGCAATAGTTAAATCTATAATATTTAAATTAAAAACCATAAATATTAATATATATTTTTTAAAATTATTTTATAATCTCAATTTCAAAAGCATTATTAACCAAACATATTAAACTACTTTTTGTTCAAACTCAATTTCAACCACAGTTTTAACCAAACGTATATTTTTCCAACCCAACCTCAATTAAAAGTATTTTTTATAAAACAATTTTTTTCAAACCACAACCACAACAGCTACCGTAATACTAAACACAATCTAAATATCATAGTGGGAGCAAGTATCATAACCCTTTAGAGTTTTGAGCTAGCTAGTGTTTCTTGCGTGTTATGTGCAATGGTACTAGTGATCAAGGATACTGTAAATTATAAGTTCATCGATCAATGGAGTGGAAGTCCCAAGCCCATTAACATTAACAACGCATCGCTTCTTCTTCTTCTCTCCTGCTCCAAACCGATCATAAGGGCAATCATTTAGGTCATGTCTTGAGCATATATAGACGGATGCAGACTTTGGTGCTTGGAAGGTTTAGGAACGTAAAGTTTTTATTTTGGGGTGGTCATTCCATTTATTTAAAACTTATTGAAAAATTTCCAAAAACAACGGGGATTTTGATTTTTTTTCCCCTTCTTCTAAACTATGGAAGGACCAAGGCCCATGTTCTTGGTGAACAGCCAATTAAACATCAGATACGGGAGTATAATTTCATTATACTTCTGATCAAACTTGTCCTCATCGTTAATTTCAAGTTGCTGAGGGATCTTATCTATCAATATCCTCCCTCAAGAACCTCTTCTCACTGTACTATCAATACTGCAAGTAACTTTGACCATTCAACAAAAAAAAATCGTGTATATATATATATATATATGCAGCAGTGCTGATAGAAATCTTTTATATTTGTAGTGTTTAAAGTTAGTAGAACACTATTATCATATCACATATAAAGAAAACTAAAATAGCTAGACAGTGGATCACGAAAAAGAAGAAGAAAGAGGACGACGACGGTGGGTAATTTTGATAATTTATTAGGTATAGAGGATTTTCCGCTTACGATTGTGACAAAAGATTAGTAGGCTATGCCAGTAGCCATTGCCTTCTTTGTCTTGGAGCACGTAGTCAAGGATTTGCATGGAATTAAATTCCAGTCAACAATGCAGGCTTCCCAATTCCATCTGCTACCGATCGATATCCAGCACTTCATTACTTCTATAGCATTGCTGACCGGGCAACTCCAACACATATAGACCTCCATGGATTATATATGATCTAACTTAAGGTACAGGTTATGAGTTGTATGGTCAGTTCAAGAGGTGGTGACCTAAATAATTCTTTATCCAAACAATATCCTTTTAGCTTTTTATAAAATAAAATGAAAATATAGATGTTGTTTAAGGTTTTTTTTCCAAAAAAATTCCAATTTGAAATAAAACCCAACCCTAATAATTGAATCACTAGATTAACTCATCAAGATGAGTTTTATAGATGTGATCTACCCCATCACACCGTATTTTGATTTCCTTTTTAATGTTAGTCTAAGTGTGTGTTAATAATATAATTTATAATGTTTTTAAAAATATTTTTAGATTTTTTTATTTTTAACATCATCACATCAAAATTCTCGAAGAACACAGAATAAAATAATAATTTAATGTTTTTTAAACTTTTAAAAAATACTAAAAAATAAAAATATATAGAAGCAAAATCCTAAATGGAGTGTAAGTCTCCTCTCCATGCCGGTCATGATTTGTATCAAATATTAATTAATGTCAAAGCAATGCAACAAACGTGTCAAAAACACTCAAAACGGAGAACAAGAAGAAGGGACCATAAATTAATGAAAAGGGAAATATCATGGCCAACAATATATCAAGAAATTCAAAGTATTTAAGAGCCCAGCACTGTACTTTGTACCATATAAATGCGTTCCCTTTCCATCTGGTACGACCATCTGGCTGGGAATGCTAACCTGTGTTCTAGAATTTTTGACTGGGAAGTGATAGATGTCATACCATTAATTCCGTCTTAAATAAAACAAAAATAATACAATTTTTTTCAAACACACACAAATTTAAAAATAAAAATTTAGATTGTTAAATACTTCTCAAGATTATCATTAAACTTATAATAGTTTAAATCTGAAAAATCCTTATCCGGCTCTTTAAATAATATTTAGTTAGTATACTAACCTTGTAATCTGGTTGTTACTTCTACTTAATTGAATTAATTTTTTATTTTATTATATGATAAAAAATATCAAGATTAATTTATTATCAATCCAATATTAAAAAGATAAAATTTAATTAAAAAAACTCGCACTTAATTATAGAATTGGCAACAAAAAAAACAAAAAATATAAAAAAATTGATAAAAAATCTAAACTCGACTCTTTGATTGATATTTACTAAACTCATCAAATTTACAACTCGAGTTTATTTTATTATAGAACAAAAAATACAAAAAATAATTTATCATCAACTATTATTAAAAGATAAAATTGAATAAAAGCCCTCATCAAATAATGAACTTTAAAAAAAAACTAAAAAATAAACAAAATTACTAAAAACACTCAACCATGCCGGGCTAGGCTGGGCGTAGCCTAAAAAGCCAAGTGTGTGTGCCAGAGGAAGGCTATTGCTCTTGGCTCATCTTTTTCCATCCTTTTTATTTTTTTAAAAAAAAACCATGTTGTCTGTGTTTGTTTTAAATCAAATATCAAGCCTAGGGCAACTTCAATATGTGACTTTGTAGGTGTCTTGTATACTTCAACCAAGCTGAATGAAGACACCACTTTATTCTAAATCATTTAAAATAATATATTAACTTTGTTGGTTGAAAAAATTATGATTTAATCGGGTTTTTTTTGTGAAATAAAGGATATCTCGTTCTAGATAGAAAACAAGAAAATCCTATAATGACCTAATATCTCTGACAAGTCACATTATACATCAATTCAATTTGAATTATCCTCTCCGGGATTTCAAAAATAAACTTTTGAAACTTAGCTCAAATCAAACTCACAACTTCACATTACTTTCATATAAATTTTTTAAAACACACACAAATTTTTTAAAGCATAAAAATAAATATTTAGATTGTTAAAAACTTCTTAATATTGTCATTAAATTTGAAATAACAATTTAAATCTGAAAAATTCTTATCTGACTCTTTGAATGATATTTAGTTAGATTGCTAACTATATAACCTGGTTGTGAATTTTGTTGAATTGAATTAATTTTTTATTTTATTATATGATAAAAAATATCAAGATTAATTTACTATTAACCTAATATGAAGAGATAAATTCAAAAAAAAAACTCACTAAAAATGATGGAATTGGCAAAAAAAAAAAAAAAAAACAAAAGATGTCAAAAAATCTCAACCTACTCTTTGATTAATATTTAGTCAGCTCATGAAACCCGTGACTCGGGTTATGAATTCACTTGGTCAATTTAAATTTTTTATTTTATTATAATATAAAAAATAAAAAAATGATTTACCATCAATTAAATACTTAAAGATAAAATTAAATAAAAATCCTCATCTAAATGATAGATTTGAAAACAAAATAATAATAAAAAAATAGCTAAAAAAACTCAATTGTGCTAAGCTGGGCTTGACCTAAAAAGCTAGATGTGTGAGTTTAAGAGAGACTAGTGCGCCCGACCCATTTTTTCTCACTTTTTTTTTTAAAAAAAAAAACATATTATTTGTGTTTATTTTAAATCAAAATATCAAGCTAAAGGCAACTTGAATATGTAACCTTGTGAGTGCCTTGTATACTTCAACCAACCGAATTAATACACTACTTTATTTTAAAATATTTAAAATAATATTTTAATTTTGTTAATTGAAAAAATTATGACACTAGCTCAACTCAAACCCATAGCCTCCAATTATTTTCATACTTTAACTACTGAACTACAACACAAAACTGATAATCAAATAATTAAAAAAATATATTGACTTGTTTTATTATTTATATAAACAGTGAAATCAACTCTTAATTATTTTTTTGTTTTTATTAATATATGACAAAATTGTTATATAAAATAATTATCTAATCACAAATAAAAATATTATTGAAATCGAATCACCTGTCATGGGGCGTTGTTAACTAATACAAACAAGATGTACGGAATTTAGAAAGAAAAATTACAAACATACAACTCATTCGCCAAACTTCTTGATACATAAAATATTATATAACTACTATAATTAATATTTCGACAAAATTGCTGTATAAAATATTATTTTATAAAAAAAATTATTTATTCACGAATGCAATTTTTATTGAAATCGAATCACCTCTCATGGGGCATTGTTAAATAATACAAATAAGAGGTATATATGTATTTTAATAAATAAATAAATAAATAAAAATTGATTACATATTAATTGTTTGGGTAGTATATATATATAAAAAAGAAAAGAAATTCATGAAAAGCCAACGCAGAAACATCCCCCCAACACACGAGGCAATGCAGGCCAGCTTGTTCATTGACAATCCATTTTTCTTTATTCTTCTTTTATTCTCTTAATTAATTTTTATTATTCTTACAGTAAATGTGTGTGTGTGTGTATTTCTTTGTTTTGTTCTTGCATGAAATTTGTCCACATACGCAGACAATGTTTACGTATGAACAACTTCCCTTCAAGTTTCCCTGTCTCTTCCTTGTCTTTGTACTTGGCTGGCTCGCACACACAAGTAATTAAATAAAAAAAAAATTATAAAGGAATGGCTGCAGTTTACGACAAAATTCTATAGTTTAACTAGGTTTATATTATAGCTAGGGGGCGCTGCTGGCGGAGTGCTTTTCTTTGTTTCGTAATTCTTGAAATTATTAAATTACCCTTATCTCTTTACTTTATTTTGTTTATATTTTATATGGGAAATACATTATTATATTAAAAACACAAATCATATTTAAATGAAACGGTCGGTGTGTTGTTGGAAACCAGAAATCTATGAAACCAGCGGCTAAACCACGAAACATATATTATTAATTATTATATTAATTTGCTCACGTCACTCGCGCTGTGGATTATCTATCTCACAAACCAATCAAGTGGCAAGCTTGTTAAAGGGTCAACTAAGGGCAACATTATTTAATAAAAAAATGGATATTGAGTAAATTCAGGTAAAATAAAAAATAATTTGAGTTACCCAAGCTATGAGAATTCTTTTCTTTATGTATTTATAAAATTATAAAATTAATGGGCTATTAATGGGCTTAATTTTTGTTTCTTTAATATAATTTTATTTACTTAGTACCGCTGAAGGTGAGGTTAATTATATACCATAAATATTAATATTTGATTTAGTTAAAAAATATAGTTTTCTTCTAGTGGAATCCAGCATATTTGCAGTTGTACCTCAAGTTTAACAAAAGTGAAAAATTATTGTCAATGCCTGCGTTCCGTCTCTATGTGCAAAGTTAATAATTCACTCTGCAAAACTGTGCAAAATAAGTTTTTAATTCACTTTGCACTGTTCACTTTCCAGTCTAAACATAAATATATTGGATCGGGTTCGTTCCAGTAAAAAAAACCAATTCTTTTAAATTTTTAATTGTGTTTTATTTGAAAAACTAGTATTTGACATTATTTAATGACACTGCATTAATTAGAAAGAGATTGCATGATGGTGTAACATTTATAAAATTTGATCGTAATTCTAATTTTGTTCCTGAAGATATTTTACCTGATTTTATTGCACGTCAAAAAACCATGGAAACTGTAGTCCTTATTGGATGAATTTATATAAAGTATTATTATTTCACGATGTAATATTAGTAGTTAAATCTAAAAATATTTAAATTAAAAACTATCAATATTAATATATATATTTTTTAGTTATTTTATAACCTCAAATTAAAAAGCATTATTAACCAAACACATTAAATTACTTTTTATTCAACCTCAATTTCAACCACGGATTTAACCAAATATATATAAATATCAATCAAACCTCAACCAAAAATGTTTTTTATAAAAATATTTTTTTTCAAATTACAACTACAAAAGCTACCACACTATAAAACACCCTAATTAAAATCTTTTAAAGGATCGTGAAAATAAAATTAAATAGTGTCATGAGTAGATTTTGGGTAAAATATTTCAGGTAAAATTTGGATGATCCAAAAAGAATTGGGTCACCTGGAAAAAAAATCGAGTGATTTGCATAATTATCCGAAATAATAAGTGGTCAACCAATCAAACGTACTTCTTTTTCCCCTCGGTGATTTAAAGGTATTGGGCCTCAGTGACTTTAACAGGGTTGCCCTAGTTTGCCAACAGGTTAGTTTTGGGCCTTAGACCCATGAAACTACAAGAAAATAGAAAACGAATTTAACTGGTAGATAAAATCCTTTTTTTTTTCCTTTTCAAATCAGGGTAACTTTTAATTTTATTTATCAAAATATTATATTGTTATACTTATTTTCTAAAACAAAGTAATTTTTTCTACATAAGCAACTATAATATTGCATGGAAATAGCACAACATAAAAATACTTGTACGAATTTAACAATCTTTCATGTATTTTTTCTTGTTTTAAAGATATTTTTATTATTTACTCTGAAAATATTTTTTTATAGATAATTAAGGAAACATGTTTATTACAAATAAATCTTTGAAAATTGAAAAAAAGGTCCTTGTTTGGTTTAAAATGAAGATATTTAAAGGAATGACTATGAGTTATTAAATGAAGCAAACAAAGCTCTTATTTTTTATAGTGGAAAATTTTAAAAAATAAAAAATCTGGTGTTTTTTAAATCCATGAAAAAGTGAAGAATTAAAAAACACATGTTTTTAAATAAAATAATTTTCATTTCTAGTTGATAAACGTGTTTTTTTTAGTTTTTTCTATATAAATTTTTTTTAAAAAAACTAAGTAAACACAACATCCTGAAATTTTCAGCTAAATAAAAACCTATAATTTCTAATCCTTCTCCTATGAAGTTCTAACCCTAAGAAATTGGCAGAATAACTTAGAATATATGCAAAATAATCCCCTTTCATTTCTAAATTAGTTTGAGAGAGATGGAATGGATCAACCTAATGATGTAGAAAAGTAATCGCTACCTGATGATTCATGATTTTAGTCGACTCAGCCTCTGCGCAGCCTGACGACGGGGAAGACTGCTTGACGGGCCGGTCTCAGCCCAGATGATTTATATGGGCCTGGGGTGCAATTTTGAGCCCGGTAGCCCAGCTTGAGTGATCAGACTTGGCAAGTTGGCATTTTACCCAGCGGGCTGGCTCGACCCATGCAAATAGAGACATAAACGCATGTATATATTAAAAACCCTTTACGCCTATAATAGTGGGTTTGGTAGTGTGGTGTGTAATAATTTAAAAAAATATCTTTCTTGTTTTTATGTTTTTTATATATTAAAAATATCAAAACATACTAAAGAAATTATTAATTTAATATTTTTTCAAATAAAATATAATTAAAATAAAAATTATCACACTTCCAAACATTTTCCCAGTTCCTTTCTCCATTTTGTTTCTATTGATGTCTTGCGAGGAAGAAAAAGAAATCTCTGTGAATTCCACTATCGCACGACATCCACCCATTCACCATCACTTGTATTTCCTTGGGACTAGCATAGATTGTGTCCGAAGAACTATGATATTTCCTAGAGCACCAAAAATATCATGCCTTCGAGATTACGAGTGCTGATAATAACATAATTGTCCGAACCCTATTGAATCATTGAGTTGTCGAATGAATTTATAAATCATTGGGTTAATTTAAATAAATTTAAACAATATTATGTCATTTTTTCTTTTTAAAAAACTATTTTAAACCCGGTTTAATTTAAATCCTATTTTAATAAGTCAACTGGACCTTTAAGTTTAGCCAATTCGGTATTAAAACCAATTTAGATTTAAATTCCAGGTTTAACATATCAATCCACTAGACTAGGACACGCCATGCTTAATAAGCATGGATGTGGATTTATCTGTGTTTTTCTGGTCATTCTATGATAATATATCTTGTGTTTGTTGAGTCTCTCATTAGATTTAAACCTAGAAAAGGTCTGCTCCATTTTCCCCACCTCCATCATTTTTCTTTTTCTAATAAACCCAAAACCCTAAGACTCGTCATAGGATGGTTCGGGCTCGATCTCAAGAGTTGGCTCGATCGAAGGACTGGACCAGGCCTTCTGACAATTATGATGATGTGGTCCGTGCCTAGTGTATTCCAAAGGTGGCTCGCCTAGGGTTTCTGGTTTATCATACAAGAATAAAAAAAGAAAAAAGAAAAAAGATTTGACTTGCTCAAGTATTTTATCGAAGAGGGTTTAGAAACATAGGGTTCTTCCATGTCTCCTCTCGATTACAAAAGCTAAAAGCCAAACATGTTGGGATTAAGACCTTCCATCCAACTATCTTCATCTTCTTTAATTTGTGCGAAGTCTTAAAAGTGAAAGGCAATATGGGATCAATCGTTTATGCAAAAGATTTATCCATAAAATTAACAAAGTTAAATATTCTGTCACCACTTGAGACAATCATGCTTTAACTACAGCTATTCTATATTTCTTTCACCAATCTTTCTTCTTTTCTTGTTCACTGTTTAAGGCGCACCTAATCTTCCTTATCCACTATTTTAGAATTTTTTATTTTTTTTCTTTATTTCAATTTGTTTTTTAAAATTGTTTTGATGTACTGATGTTAAAAATAAATTTTTTAAAAATATTATTTCGATACATTTTTAAACAAAAAACACTTTAAAAAACAATCGCTATCACAATAATAAATAGATTCTATACAATTTGGTATTGTGATGGCTTATACATTTTGTTTAACTATAGAGAAAACTTTATGTTTTGTTAGTCAAGTAGCTTATGCTTTTTGCACTGATCCTATACACAATTATGTTTTAAACTTTAGTTTTGTGGAAGATAAAATAACATGTTAATCATTCATGGAGACTTGCTTTTTATTTATTTTATATGCAAAAATTTATCTCATAATAATTTTAACTAAATATATATTTTTTTAAATCTACACTTTTAAACCCACAATTAAAAATATTTCTTAAACCTATTTTTTAAAATTATAATAGCAAAAACTATCACCATGTCAAACACACAATATGGATTAAAAAGGTATACTTCTTTGACTTCCTAAATTCAAACTTTAAAATTGTTTGAATGGAGATTTAACCTTAATTAATATATGATGATGTCTCAAGATATTCAAGTAGCTTGGGGATAAGATTTATGTCTTGGATAATCGGTTAATCTCTTGGTTCTAGAATTTGTTCAATTCTCCTATTGAGATGGCTGGTGGTCTGGTGCTTAATACCTGTAAAAGGTCCTCTTTGATGAATTTAAGGACTCTCCAATAATTAAATCAATGATTTGTTTAGAGAAAATACAATAATATTACAAAGAGATACCCTAAAAATAAATATGCAATGAAAAATGGAGATTCTGAACCTTTTCTTTAAAGGATTCACGGTTTATTTATAGCTCATGAGTCTTTTTATATAAAAAATTAGTTAAATTGTAATATTGTCCTGATAGTATCAAAGAGAAAAAAATATCCCTAATATATGTATTAATATTGATGGAAAATATCCCTAATATAAGTATTAACAAAGAAAAATACCTCTAATATATATATATATATATATATATATATATATATATATATATATATTAATTGAAATATAACGAGTCATACGAGAACTTTCATATACCTAATATCTAGAAAAAATACAATTCAAAATGTAGTTGAAAAAAAATGGGTCCTTCTATTAACTAATCCTATGAGAAACTGAGTGGTTTTGCAGTTTTCTGGGCTTTAAATTCAACATACAAATAATATCCATCCATCGACTTCTTGGCTCTCCTTTCTATGATGGATGCAGGATGAGTTATTAGACCAAGTTTATTCTTCATAGACATACATGGTCTAGCTAGGAAAGATTAGGCTTGATCTGATCAAACTCTACTAAATCTACGTTGACTTTCACTATACACGTAAAGATTCGAGTCAATATATAGGACATATTACAAAAAGCATGGCATCCCTCGTCAAGATTTTAGACGCCAAATCTCCATCTAATCTCCCAATTTCAAAGCTTCCTCGTGCCGTTTGCACGATGTTTTCTGGTGGCATCGAAGCAGAGCATTATACATCCATGGACTTGGAAACTAACTAGAGTGTTTTCTTTTTCAATACTTTCTCAAGGAATCTCGTCAGCCACTACAGGGTCACATTTCGTTTATAATAATAATAATAATTATAGCCCGTCACAGACCATTTCTTGCTTAATTTTTCAGCAAGCAACGTGTGGTGATGCCGCCGGCATGGATTTCGTGTTTGCATGCAGATCTCTTCTATACTAATCCATGAGGCCCTGCCCTCAGATTTTTTCCACTCGTTTGAGTGTAGTTCACGACACTATTAGCCCTAAAAAATTTGAAGGGAGAAATCGAAAGCATGAAACATTAATTGCCTAGTTAACCGCCAATCAAACTTGAATAATTAAAGGGGAAATTAATAAACCTTATTTTATAAGCTATTGACAATATTGCACATGTTAAGCTGTTTTAAGTCGTCTTCTCCTCGATTTTATACCAATAAATATAGTAAATATTCTAGTAATCTTTTTTTCGGTTTAGGTTTTCTTTCTTTCCCATATATATATATATATATATATATATATGCTTTCTTAATTTATTTTTTCATATACATTTTCCACTAATTTTTATGAAAATCATCTAATATCATGCATGATAATATATTCTCCAGTGTATATGTAAAAAGATTAAGAAAGCTTGGATATATATTGCAGTAATGGTGCTTTTATGGCCGTTGCGTGGGGTATTGTTTTTCCTGATTCATAATTTGCTTACCTTTCTATGTACTGTATTCAATTTTCCACGAGTTAGATTTTTTCTATTTTAATCAAACACGAAAATTAATGTGGGAAAAAATCGTGGAAGAATATTTTTCGTCGAATAAACATAGACTAGGTGTGTTCCCATTATTAATGGAAGAATATTGGATCAAGTTTGAACAACATAATTTCTAGCTCACGTGGACCAATTAGTTTATCTCGTGACCTACTTCAGTATTAAAGCAAGTTGTTCTAGCTATAATTCTTAATTTAATATAATAATAATAATAAGATTATTTTTGGTCTTGCAAACCCCTTCATTTCTTATATTTAAACGAAGAAATAACAATTATTGAAGTAAGGTTGCAAGTCAAGTGGTAAGAAGATATATATTTGATTTATAGATTCGATTTTTATTTATAAAGAATCCTTTTATCTTTTTTATGTGTTATTGAGCACTGCTAATAAAATTGATTCAATGTCAAAAATAATCCGATAATAATCTAATTTAGACAACAATGAACTTAACTTTTATTGATGCTGTGACTGAATCAAGATTATTTAACTAGTTGATCTGATAATATAGTAAGGTGTTATTGGAATAACAATTATCGGAGTAAGGTTGCAAGTAAAGTGGTAAGAAGATGTATTTTTTATTTATCAAATTTTCATTCATAAAGAGTCCCTCTATCTCTTTTATGTGTTATTGAACACCGCTACTAAAATTGATCCAATGTCAAAAGTGGTCCGATAATAATCTAATTTAGACAACAATGAACTTAACTTTTGTTGATGTTATGATTGAATCGAGAATATTTAACTAGTTGATTTGATAACATAGTGAGCTTTTATTGAAATAACAATTATCGAAGTAAGGTTGCAAGTGAAGTGGTAAGAACATGTATCTTTGATTTATCAAATTAAAGATTCGATTTTCATTCATAAAGAGTCCCTCTATCTCTTTTATGTGTTATTGGACACCGCTAGTAAAATTGATCCAATGTCAAAAGTGGTCCGATAATAATCTAATTTAGACAACAATGAACTTAACTTTTGTTGATGCTATGACTGAATCGAGAATATTTAACTAGTTGATTTGATAACATAGTGAGCTTTTATTGGAATAACAATTATCGAAGTAAGGTTGCAAGTGAAGTGGTAAGAACATGTATCTTTGATTTATCAAATTAGAGATTCGATTTTCATTCATAAAGAGTTCTTGTATCTCTTTTATATGTTATTGGACACCGCTAGTAAAATTGATCCAATGTCAAAAGTGGTCCGATAATAATCTAATTTATATAACAATGAACTTAATTTTTATTGATGCTGTGACTGAATCGAGAATATTTAGCTAGTTAATTTGATAATATAGTGAGGTGTGGTTAAAATTATATTTCGTTCTAATTATAGTTTTGAAAATATCTAGTTAATCAACACACCACAATTATAGATTTTCTAAAAATTCCCTCTTACAATATTGATTACAAAGAAGCTACAATTTGTAACCTTTTTTTAACTCTGCGTGCTTGGTATTCTAATGTAAATTGCTTTCCAAAAATATTTTTTACTTGAAAATACATTAAAATTATTATTTTTTAGGATTTTTTTATTTCTTCTATAAGCACATTAAAACCATTGAAAAACACTGAAAAGTATTGATTTAACATTTTTCAAGTTAAACTCATTTTTAAAACAAAACAAAAAATAAAAATTACCGCACTCTTAAACACCCACTTTTTTCAAATTACAACCGCAAAGGCTTTCATAATACCAAACATACTTAAAAGCAATAAAAACATGAAAAATATTAATTTCTATAAATAAAAAAAAATGACGTAGACAAAGGGATTAAATGACCGTTTGGGAGTGTGGTCGGACTCCACTTTTCTAAATCTTTGATTTTTTTTAAAACGCTTCATATTAATATTTTTTAGTATTTTATTTATTTTAATGTGTTGGTATCAAATATATATATATATATATATATATATATATATATATATATATATATATTATTTTAATACATTTTCAAGTATAAATAATTTTTTTAAAAATCTCTACCACACTCTCAAAATATATATTATACATTTTCAAGAAAGGAGATTGGAGTGAAAAAAACGAGTAACACAGGTGACAAATTAAAAATTTATTTCACAAATTCATTTGAGTCACCCATTGTTTTTAGCTAATAGGAGAACAGTTCCTTGAATTTTATAAAATTTAATTTTGATATCAAATTTTATTTTACTCATTTTCCGGTCCATTTTTTATTGGAGAAGAGAGAGGAGGTCGTTATATTCTTACTTAGAGGAAAAAAAAAAGTGTTCGTTGGTGAGGAATCCAACCACCAAAACAATTGTTTTTTGTGTCAAATAGTTCCATTTATTGAGGAGAGTTAAAATTATGTGTTTTTGTTTACCTTGAAAACATATCAAAAAATATATCTGAGCTTGAGAATTGTTTTTGGGTGCATTTCGGGTTTTAAGGCGGGTTTTTACATTTTTCATGGCCATCAATTGGTTTAATAAAGTCTCTAAGATGTTTCATAGATTTTTTGAGCTAAAATGAGTTTTTGAGTAAAAAAACAAAGGATCATGTTTTTCCAATGACCGTAGTGGCTAGATTCTAAAGATGAATAGACGATGCATTATATGCTGATGCAGATGACGAATCATCTTTTTTTCTAATGCATCCGCCCCATTAAACTTAAAAAAAAAGGCATGTGCGCAAGCTGTTGCTTGATTGGGCCAGGAGGTAGACCTGTCATGATTCTTTTTTTAAAAAAAAATCATTAAAAAATAATAATGATGCATTAGTTGATATTTGTTTTTCAAATAAATTTTGGGTTTATGTTTTAATTAGTTTGTGATGATTTTTTAATGATATTGGACATGTTTAGTTTTTAAAGAGATATATAATTCATATGTGATTTGTTTCTTAATTTTATATAAATTAAATTTGTTTTTTTAGATAATATTTTTATTATAAAATTTTTCATATGTACATCCTTGAATTTTTTATTCAAGTCAAACATGCTTTAATGGTTGAATTCTTTTTGGAAAAAAAAACTAGAATGAAATTAGCATTATTATATTTGTATCACAATAATCAAAGCAATTTTGAAAAAACATGTGCACGGCAAAACTTTCAAACGTGCATGTCAAATAGAAACGACAAGTTAAAAGAAGAAACTACAGAAAAGTTTGGCATCATCTTGAATAAATTGAAGACTTCACAGTATCTGCAATCTCCTAAATATCTAAATACACATGAGCTTTTTACCTGTTATTAAGTTCATGTTTTAATTTGTAAAATTAATTAATTTAATTTTTATAAGATTTAATTTAAAATTTAAATTAAATAAAGAGTTAGGTTATAAAATTTCAAGATTGATACACTAAAAACAGGTTTAATACCATATTAAAATATTCTTAATATTAATTTTTCATATTTTAAAATGCAAATTCACAAGGCAATTGACACGTTACCCCTTCAAAGAAAACATTTTTCTGTTGAAGTGACACCATTAACGAACAATCTTCCTGTTTTGTCACATGAAAATTTGGAACTAGGGAAGTGCATTTATCAATGATTGATGGTCCTTCTCGGCAACACCGAAAACGACGACCGAAGATGTTTTGACAGTTTAGACATGCGAGGAAACACCGAAGACAGACACGTGGGTGAATAGGTCCCACTCTTACACGTATGGACAGCGATCGGAGTTGGCATGTATAGGTAACGTCCACCTCACAATGATAATTATTTTTTAAAACATTTTTTTATTTAAAATTATATTAAAATAATTTTATTATTATCATTATTATTTAAAATCATAAAAAAATTAATTTAAAATAAAAAAAATTAAAAATATTTTTTTGAGAATAAAAACAAACACACTTTAAGACAAAGAAGAGAAAATAAGATGCGAAAAAAATCCTTCTTTTCCTTTCCTTTCGGATCACTACTTGTCATATCTACCTACCATATTTTTTATTTTAATCGGGTCAATTAAATTTTTATTTTTTATTTTTTTAACTTGATTTAATTTAAATTTCAAATTAATTAAATTTCAAATTAACTCATTAAATTGATGTAAATTTTAAAATAATGCTAGGCACAATGAAGAAATTAGCATAATTGTAACTCTAACGTCAAAAATATTATATCCAATATAAAATGATATTTAATATCTTATTATTAGCTTCTCTTACATTAACGTGCATGAACCTTTTTTTCATTCCTTTAAATCAGGATATATATATATATATATATATATATATATATATATATATATATATATATAGAGAGAGAGAGAGAGAGAGAGAGAGAGAGAGATTACAATAATTTTTAAACATGCACATAGAATATTTTTTAAAAAATAAAATAATTTTTTTTCTTATTAAAAAAATATTTTATTATTATTTTTTGGTGATTATCATAATTAAATCAGGATCGCATAAATTTGTGTATATTGACAAAAAAATAATTATATCTTAATTTATCTTAATCTATCGCTTATTTTAATGTGAAGTCCAATATAATTTTAACTAGAATCACCTTCCATTTTTAAATATTAAGCAATAAAATATTAAAAAATTTATCAAACACTTATTTGATACTTTTAATTACTCTAATTTAATTTTAAAAAAAACCATTAAAAAGGTAGAAAATATTACGCTTTTAACACTCACAAAGAGATTCTAATCATATCCATATATATCAAATTAATTCAGGATGCTCATGGAAGTGATAGGACTTGACCCTCGAACTATATATCCTATAGATAAGTTTCCTCTCCACTGCCTTAACTCCACCGATCATCTAACAACCATCAGAAAGCAAATTTTAATAATAAATGTGTTCTATATTGTTAAATAAATGAAAACACCATATCAAAATTTAAAGAAATTTATCCATATAAATACCGAACTCCAATGGAATTCTTTTGTGTTAAGAATTAAATTTTAAATGAAATTTAATCTCTTAAAATACTATAAAAATAAATTAAAGGTCAAGCCTTTGATTTACGATTGTAAAGATAAAGAATTTAATGTTAAAATTAACTCTTCTAAAATATCTATTTACCTATTAGTTACAGTAAAAAAGTAATTTCAAACAATACATTACAAGTTCAGGTAATTAATCTTGAACCCTCACTCCTTAAAAAGTAATTTAAAGCGTAAAATTAGGCACTACCAAGCATCTAATCGTCCTAATACCACCAAAAGGCCTAAAATTCAATACCACCTTCACCCAAAACTTCAGGCTTTCATCCATAGGAAAAAAAAGTTGAGTTAGTTCTAAAATTTACTCCAAACTTAATATTAACGAGATGGGACTCAACAATATAAATCCAAATATCACCAAATCTATTTTTTTTATTAAAAAAAAGAATTTAAACTGGTTTTTAATGTAATCATAGTCTATCTTGTCATGTCTGTATCTCACTAGCTCTCTCTTTTTAAAAATAAAAAAAAACTCATGCCACATGCAAGCAAAATGAAGTTAATAGAAGCATAGTTTTAAAATTCAGTTTGGCAGGTCAATCCGGGATCCAGTTTATCAGGAGTTAAAATTGGGTTGGGTTGAAGAAAAACAGGGGAAGGAAAAACCCGGTGTGACCAGATCAAAAACCCGATTGCAACCCGTTGATTTTTGTTTTTTTTTTTTTTTACTAAAACAACATTATTTTAATTTTAAAAAAAATTAACCCGGATAATCCGATAACCTGATCAAAACCTGGAATCCAGAACTTAGAGTGTACCTATGAATAGAAGTTGAAATTAGGAGGATGAATTGATTCAGAAAATTTTCTCTATGCTCACTCTGCCACATGTAAGCAAAATGAATTGATGCAAGTCTTTGCCCGGAACTTACATGTGATATATGACAAGCAAAACTCTCCTCTTCCTTAATCAAACAGCCTAGTCCTAAATCCTAATCAACTATTTTTTATTTTATTTTTTATTTTAGCATATAAAACCATAAATTTTTTAAAAAACATTAATTTAATTTTTTCATATAAAATATAATTTAAAAAACAAAACCTACTACGATATCAAATAAATACTAACATTCTTGACTGGTGTTAACAAACTCAATTAAATCTAACATGTCAATTTAGTAACTTGTCAGTTTAAAAAAAGTTTTAAATTAAAATACATGAAAGTTGATATAGTCAAATCTAATCGACTCAACAAATTATTCTGTGATTTGATGAATGTATCAAAATATATATTTTCTCTTCAAAATAATATTATTTTATTTTAAAAAAAAATCTTGAAACAACATTAATTAATTTGAATGGACACAAGTTAATTAATTTACTATCTAAATTTGAAGTCGGGTCGTGGACCGGTTCAGATTTAAATAACCATATTAATATTGTTTTTTTGTTTATAATAGTTCTGGTGGAATTAGATAGAATGATAGATCAAAATTATTGAGAGGAGGATGTAATTTATCGAAAGAAGTACGTGTCTGCTTGTGTCCAACTACAACCTAAATTAATTTTAAATCCACGCGGCATGCCAGCTTTCTGCCCATGGATTTTCCGTGATTACGCATTATGCTGAGACCTTGCGGGTCCCATGCTCCTCCCTCTCGCTCATTTTTCTTGTTATTTTTCTTTTCGTATTATTGGATTATTTTAAAAGAAAATTGCAATATGAGTATTTTATAATTTATTATTATCAAAAAAATTGAAAACATTACCACATGACACTTTATTGCTGCCATTTGTGACATGGAAAAGTAAATACATTTCTTCAATCTATATTTCCTCAAATAAAATATTCCATGTAAATCCCAGAATATTAGTATATCCTCTTATAATCTGTCAATTTTTAAAAAATACAATTGAAAAATACTATGCACCCAACACAAATAATTTTAATAAAACTCTATATAGACAAACAAACGTGGAAAGTAATAAATAATTAATTATGATCTTATAAAATATTAAATAATTTATTAAAAATGAAAAGAGGGAATGCCCTCATTACTTAAACATCCAATTTTATTTCTATAATAACCTGTAAAAGAAATTTAATGAGTTTACCAATAAATTATAACTTAATTATTTATCAATATTTTTTTATTCATTCAAAATTCAAAATAACACAACTAGAAATTCTCGATTTAAATAATAATATTATTAAATCATCAAAACTACTTTGATATCTATTTAAAATTCATACAAATCTTTTATTTTTTTTGTTCTATCCACCTTTTGAATTCAAAATCTTAGTGGATCATGATCTAAACTAAAGCTCTTGTGATTATAATTTATACTTAACCACTTCTAAAAATTATTTAATTAACACGCAACCCTCTTCCATTTAACATTTTAATAACACTCACAACTCAGTCATTTTTATTTATTTATTTTAGTTTGAAAAAATAAATGATATACACATTACACACACACACAGGATATTCCGAGAAAAAGGAAAAGGATGGACCGGTGGAGCGGAGAGAAGAAGCGGTTGGCTGCTCTCTCACTTAAAGCGTGTGAAAGTTGCTATAGATAGCAATTAGAGCAAGCCATATTAGAGAAAAGACTGTGCTTTGGTGACAGAGAGAGAGAGAGAGAGAGAGAGCTTTCTTCTCAGACCGGTAGAATTACTCTGAGAAGGAAACAAAAACCCTCGAAGGCAAGAGATGAAATAAATGAAGGAAGAATGAAACAGAGCAGTCTGTTCGGCCACTCAAGGGAACTTACGTCGGCCCTCGTTTGATATTCTCCGTCCCATGGCGAAAACAGGGGTCTTTAAATCCGATCCGATGGTGATGACTAAGGCGATGGAATTAAAGAAAGAACTGCAGAAGCTAGTGAGGAACATTGTGGATGATGAGGATTACCGGACGGAATTGATTGATCAAGCAAGAGAGACTCTTTTTGCTTTGAAGGGACTGAAGGTGAAGAGGAGATCATCGTCGTTGAAGCTGCGTGAAACAGTGTTGTGCCCTGAAGAGTTTAAGTGCCCTTTATCCAAGGAATTGATGAGAGATCCTGTGGTTTTAGCTACAGGACAGGTTAGTGTTTCTTCTAAGGAAATTTTGAGTTTCACTCTGTTTGGTTCCCAAGAAAACGCAAAAAATAAACAGATTTTTGTGTGCGTCTGTGTTGGGTTTTCAGCTCTTGGTGAGCTGGGAAACGTTGTAATTACCTGTATTTTTTCTACATTAATTTGAGTAAATGGTGATGGGATTTTAGTCTTTTAAAATAAAGAACCAGGTTTCAAAATCTCGAATCGCTTCTTTGTTTTTCTGTTTTAATTATGGATTGATTATAATGAGTACTTTTCTGGATTCCCATTTGTGAATTTGGGTAGAAAATTTTGATTCTTGTCACTTGGCCCTAATAGTACACTATCTTCAATTCCTTGATCAGTTTAGGCAGCTCTTTGACTGCACATAGGGGTCAGAAAGAAAGGGGGTAACGTAATTGGTAGGAGTTTCTCTTATTTTCTCTCTCTTATTTTCTCAGAAACCAAACACGGGTATATTGTTCTGGTGTATGCGTGTGAGTGTAAACATACAGTGTTTAGGTGGTTTATAGTGAATATATTTTTTGGTAAAATATTTTTACCGGAGTTCGAAATCTGTTGTGGGGTTGGTGGGATCAAAGTACTGTGGATGAGATGAGTTCATAGGCCATGGCATGAGATGGGTTCATTTTCTGCTAGTCCTTCATATCAGCTTCTTATTGGATGTTAATTTGTTCTTCTTTCTATGCTTGTACTGTTCAGACGTATGATAGACCCTTCATCCAGAAATGGCTGAAAGCAGGCAATCGGACGTGCCCTCTAACGCAACAAGTACTGTCGCACACAATTCTCACTCCTAATCTGTTGATAAGGGAAATGATATCGCAGTGGTGTAAGAGTCAGGGGTTAGAATTACCAGACCTTTCTCAAAATGTTAACGAGGAAGGAATAACAGAAGCAGATCGCGACCATTTTCTGTCTTTGCTTGAAAAAATGTCTCTAACACTTCCTGAACAAAAAGATGCAGCAAGGGAGCTGAGGCTGTTGACAAAGAGGATGCCTTCATTCCGGGCGTTATTTAGCGAGTCACTTGAGGCCATTCCTCAATTGCTCAGACCACTCTCTGAGGGTAAGTCTGGAAGTTCGATGTACCCTGATCTCCAAGAAGATATCATCACCACCCTGTTGAACCTTTCGATCCACGACAATAACAAGAAGCTTGTTGCTGAAACCCCCATGGTAATTCCTCTTCTTATGGAAGCATTAAGGTCTGGAAGTATTGAGACGAGGACTAATGCAGCTGCTGCCCTTTTCACACTCTCTGCTCTAGATTCCAACAAGACACTGATCGGCAAATCAGGTGCCCTGAAACCACTTATTGACCTTTTAGAGGAGGGACATCCTTCAGCTATGAAAGATGTTGCTTCTGCAATTTTTAACCTGTGTATTATCCATGAAAACAAGGCGAGAGCTGTGAGGGATGGTGCATTAAAGGTGATTCTGACGAAGATCATGAATGGTATGCATGTTGATGAGTTATTGGCTATCCTCGCTGTGCTTGCTAGTCATCAAAAGGTGGTCGAGGAACTGGGAGACTCTGGAGCTGTTCCTTGCCTGCTTCGCATTATCAGGGAGAGCACCTGTGACCGCAACAAGGAAAATTGCATCGCCATTCTCCATACCATCTGTTTGAACGACCGAACCAAGTGGAAAGTAATGAGGGACGAGGAGAGTTCTTACGGAACAATTTCTAAACTGGCTCGACATGGCACTTCAAGGGCCAAGAGGAAAGCTAATGGCATCCTCGAGAGACTGAATAGGGCTGTCAATCTGACTCATACAGCATAATGAATCCAGCGATGAATCCCTCTCAAATTCAAACGTGTAAATTCTACATCTGTTTTCAGCACTTTGGTTGTCGAGGCAGCTCCCGCACGTGTCATTCTCAATCATCTTCCTGTAAATTCTCTTCATCGGTATTTCTATTTCAGGCTTTTGGGTTAGTCATTGTGAATAAACACAAAACTTGCCATAATTTTTTTTCAATTTTGTTTGGTGCAATAGCTTCTTCATATGTGCCTTGACTCTAGGTATTCTGGATGTTACTGGTACCATTTTGACTTTTCATGTGTGTTTATTACTGTGATGGAGAGTGTATATAAAATAATATTTTTTTAATATAAACTCATGAAAATCATGAAGAACACCTAAAAAATCATTAATTTAATGATTTTCCATATGAAAAAATAATTTAAAAAACAAAACAATCACCCACGAATCATCTTGTTTGCCAGCATCAATTCTTGGGCATGAAATAGTTTCAGTGTGGTGGTGGTTGTCCTTGAACTTGCAACTTATAGGTCATATTTACGCTTATGATTCCCGTCTTTGACATTTCAGTTTTGACATTGTCATTATAGAACTTGTTTGTCATATCATATCATGATAGTATTGTTTTTTAAATTATTTTTTATTTTAAAATAAATTTAAATAATATATATATATATATATATATATATATATATATATATATATATATATATATATATAACATCATCACATATTATATTTTTTGCGAAAACATTTTCCAACCGTAAAAACAAATAAACATTAAAAGTTGATGTATTTTTAGTATTATAATAGCTTTTATGATTGTTATATAAAAAAAATATAAATTTAAGTTTTTTTTCATATTTAAATATTTACTGATAACTTGAAATGAAGGATTTCACCAATGCTTTTTATAATCTAAAAACTTTTAAAGCTATGGTGAGAGTAAAAATATCTTAAAATTAATAGCAAAAACAAATATAACCTAATAACAATGATGAAATCAAAATCATAGAGGTAAATACTGTGATACAAAATCAAATCGCAGGGAGCAAGCATGTCAATAACCCACCAATTAATCTTGCATTCCCTTGAATCTCTACCAGTTATTACTCCTTTCCCAGTTTCTGCACAAATACTACAGGATCTTTACTTTATCAAATAGCAAAGGGTGGCCCTTCCACACTATTGTCTGGCCTAGAGAAGGACACAAACCTTTGTAAGGTTAGGGATGATACATGCGTGAATGGACGGTCCAGACTCCATAAAAAGGGCAGGAGGGCAACGGGAATAATGCGCCATATTGAATGGAGCTGTGATTTCTGGTAATGTGGTCCATCAAGGTGGTGCCTGCCCTTTTCTGGAAGTAGGTCAATGGAACCAAACCCTATCCTCTCTGCTGCAATATAAATAATACTTGCCAGAAGGCGACAACTAGTGATTAAGCAGGCAGATCCCACGGTGGTGCATCTCCATTCTCTACTCTATGCGTGACCCTTTTTTAACTATATAATAACAACACACATTTGCCGGCACAGGTACAATATGTTCCATAAATGAGCAATTCACACGAGCAGTTGAAAGATCCTGTCATTAAATTCAAAAGGAGATGATGGCAGTGCTGGCTGTTTTGAGTCTTCATAGGTTCAGTTTCGGGGCCTGTTTGGTTATAATTCGCTTGTACGAAAGTGTTCTTCAAAGTATATTTAAGTTCAAAAAAATCATAAATGAATGGTTTTCAAGCAGTTTGGATGCTTTTAATATGATAATATCAAAATCATAAGAAAATCACCTAAAAATTTAATCTTAAGATATTATTAGTCAAGGGGCTTCTATGTGGAGGGGTTCCAGCTCCTTCTCTCAATGGTTTTCTACTGTTTTTTTTGCTCAGCAGATAGCCTTAAACAAAGAAATTTGCTTTAGACATTTTCAAGAGTGGAGATCTTAGTTCCCATCCCATGTTGCCAATCGCTATGAGATGAAAGACCAGAAAAGAGGCAAAATAGAAGAAAAACCCGATGCTCAAGAAATCAGTGAAGGAGCGAAATCGTTCGTGCCATCAGGGAGAGAAGCTGGCAGTAATTTTCCACATCAAACAAGTTCAATCATACTACTGGGTTTGCCATGTGGCTCTGAAACTGGATAGCTTGACAAATCCACAGCCATCCAAGGAGCAAGGTTGGGATGCAATTATTTATTTTGTTTCCCACTTCTTTCAACTAAGAAGAACATAAAAATAACATTTGTCGACTACATGTAAAGATTAAATTAATAAAAAAAAGCATAGTTATCATTAACTTGTACAGAAAATATTGTGTTATTGAATTAACATGTGACTATGTGAGTCATTAAGTTAATTATATTTATTAAAACAGTATCATTTTATTGATCTTTTCAAGTTTAAATTGGGTTTGATCGGGTTAAGATCAACTTAATCTAATCTGATTAGTTAAATTCTAAATCATTAATAAATTTTTATATTTAACTCGAAATTTTATTTCAATCCTGCTATATAATTACAGATTTCTCGATCGGACACCCAATGTGTCGTATTATTAGAGTGTGTGAATCATTGCTTGATGTGATTTATTTATTGCTGAATGATTGGTCTATGTATGTGCTGGCTATTTTGGAAGTGATACGAGGAGGAAGGTCTGTTCATTCATCCATACATAAAAGAGATTGGATTATATCAACAAGAATGAGTGGTGAGAAATTAGAACTTCTCGTTGGAATAAAAAAGAGGAAAAATTTGCTATTACGATGGAGAATGAAAATTTATATGGTTATTAAATTTAGGGTTTATGAGATTAGTTAAAATATGTGTAAACTGGTCCAATTGTTTATATTAATAATAATAAAAAATATTTGCAACCATCTAGGTGGTGGCCCAACTGTAAGAGTTTGGGACTAAGAGGTTTGCTCCCTCTGTGGTCTCAGGTTCAAACCATGTAGTTACTCATATGATGGCCATTGGAGACTTATATGGTCGTTAACTTCAGGGCCCGTGAGATTAGTCGAGGTACACGCAAGCTGGCCCGGACACCTACGTTAATCCAAAAAATAATAATAATAAATAAAAATTTGCTAATATGATGGAAACTGAAAGTTTATATGGTTATTAATTTTAAAGCTTATATGATTAGTTAATATATATGTAAACTGGTCCAACTGCTTATATTAATAATAATAAAAAAAAAATCCCTCAAAGAAAAGCCAACTCCATTGTTCAATCCTATTGTACATAGGAGGGATAAAACACCCATGTTGTAATAACATAATGACGTCCTTGTTGAAAAGAGTTTTTGAAAGTTTAGTGAAAAATGTTTTTTAAAATAATTTTTATTTAAAAATATATTTAAATAAAATTTTTTCAGAATTTTTTTTATTTTTAACATTAACATATTAAAAATATAAAAATAAAATGCTAAAATTTAATATATTTTTAAGCTAAAACATCTTTAAAAAAATATAAAAACAAAAAATCATATTAAACACCCTCGAAAAGACACCATCACGAAGACTCGTTGCTAAAATGTTTTTATTTATGCGATTCAAATACATAAAATAAATTATTTATATTATTTCTTGCTGGATTCATGGATATGGTCATATTCAGGAACTGTTTTATGAATTCGAGGTTCTGTTTTCATGGAATGTCAAGAAACCTTGATTCGAGGATATTGTCTCGTTGAATCCTCCAAGCACACGATCCAATCCGATGGATTTTATAAATTAATTTTATAAAATTAATTTTGGAAAAAGAAGAGCTTAATAGTTGTCCCCCAAAGACTTGAAAAGATGGCACCCAAAATATCACTAGCTGCATGAAGGTGTTATTAATCAATAAAGTGATTTTCACCAGCGGAGTGAAAGGTCAAAAGAGGGAATTGGGAACAGTGTATTTTGAATTATTGTCCCTTTGAAATGGTTACCATTGGTGCAAACATGAATTAGTCAAACCAAAGTATTCCAAAAGCAACATCTAATTTTCGTTTTTGTTCTTTAAAAATTTATTAAAATATTTTTCTTATTTTTAATATTAACCCATTAAAAAAATGTTTAAAATATATAATTTGATATTTTTTTATAAGAAAAACACTGTAAAAAAATATATAAACTCAATCACATTATTAAACAAAATCAAGTAATTCTTTTATTTAAATTAGTTGTTTTTAGTTTAGATTATAAAATTTATATTCAAAAAATATATTTTTTTAATATATAGTTGGTGTGAGAGGGGTATTTTTAAAAGTGTTTAAATAAAAAATTGTTATGGTTGATATAGAAATTTTATTGAAAGCATTATTTATTATGAAATTAAAAAGAAAAAAGGGTGTTCTTGGACACCAGATTTTGTGTTAGATTTAGCTATTATATTATTGTACTATCAGTCGCTTTCCATGGCGGGGGTTGTAATATCGAAAGGAGGAGCTTTCGATGAGATGCTAAATTGCCATCAATGGCATTACCGACACGCTCAAATTATGGCTTTTGATTAGCTCAAGGGTTATTTCCATGCCAAAAAAATAATAATGATGAAAAGGAAATTAACCAGATGGGTCTAGCATGATTGACGTTCTTTCTATTTTGTTTTTTTTTTTATTTTGCTCATATATAAATGAAGCCCTAAATATTTTTTAAAACATGAGTACTTATGGTTGATGGGGGTTGTAGTTAGAAGACTTAATCGGATTGTGAGTTAAGATAGTTAATCTTGATTAATCTAATTTTTTTTTAATTTTTAAAAAGAATTAAAATAATGTTATTTAAAAAAATCGAGTTTTTTCACTGGATAAATACAAATCGGACCTTGGATCGACAAATTTCTAAGTCAATCCTATAACAATGGATGCAATCTATTAGTATAAAGCTCTGTTTAGTAATGAGATTACAATATAGTTAGTTCTTTCTATAGCTCCAGACAAGAAGACAACGAGGTTCTAACAGTGCAAGAAACAAACTGTTTCTTCTTCAACAATAATCATCATGAAAAGGGAGGAATTGACTGAAAAAACCTAGATTGATTTCAATTTATGGTTGTTGTTTGGAGAGAGAGAAATAATCCCAGATGAGGGAGAGTGTGATTTATTGTTTTTGCAAGTTTCATATATTATATATAAGATTCAATGGGATATAAATAAAGTATAATTTCTAAAAAAACAAGAGAATAACAAAAAAATAAGGCTGAATATAATTAACCATATATTTTAAAGTGATTTCTAAAATACATTTTTACAATAAAAACATCAATTTTGATGATTTTTAAGTACTTCTAAATATTTTGATATGAAATATCAAAATATTAAAAAAATTTATTAAACTAATATTTATTTTTTTGTTGTCATTGTTGGAAACTAGTTTTAAAAAACACCCACGTCATATTAGAAACACAAACTAACTCAACCATAATTATTATCTAGTTTCAATTCAGTTTAGTTGGGATCAACGCAATATAAACAAAGCTCAAAATGAGAAACAAAATACATAAAAAGGTTATAATCCTATTATATGATTGCAACATTGACAATGTTTTTTTTTTTTATATCATTCCCATTCAACGTAAAAAAATATATTTAACAATCACGAGCCCGTCAACAGAGGACACCAACTAAAAAAAAAAATTTTTGCTTGAAATGACCCCATAAATAGATCTATATGTGCTAAAACATAAAAGTTCTTTCGGTTATGTTATATTTTAGATAAGTGCATAAAGACCATAATTATTATTTCATTAAAATGCATGATCTACAAAATTCCCTCGTTAATAAAGTCGTGAAAAAATTCAAATTGAACTTGGGTTTCCTATAACTCCCTCCCAGGTCATGACTGACTTGCAAAGCAAGCTTTTATAAAAGTAAAGAACCCTCCAATGATTAAGTTAGTAAATATAAAAAAAAGTAAAGTGTGTGTGAAGAGATAATGTATGGAGTAGGGAGAGTAATATATGGTATATGATTGAGAAAACATGTCTTTTTTAATTAGTGACTTATATTATTTATAGATACCAAAAGGAATGTACGCTTAAAGAGAATACAAATAATGAGGAATATTTGTTTTGTTAGAAAGTTAAGTCACTAATTGGTGTCATGCTTGCTATTGGTGGGTAGATTAGTGCTTAAGATGAAGTCATTGATGATAAGAGTAGCAGGCTAGGCAAGTTAGAGCAGAGTCAAGTTTATGGATAGCTATTGATGAAAATGATGACATGTTCAAGTTTAGGGATAACTTCTAGTGAAAACATTGGCCGATAATAGTTTGAAAGAGATTATTATTTGCAAGAGAGGGTGTTCATTATAGATAATGAATAGGGGTCGATTAGGCTTCGCAAAGGATGGTGAGGGATCGATTAAGCCAAGGTTGGAGAGGGCTAAGAAGAAAAGGTTATTGAGCCAATGAAGAAAGGTTTGGTTAGATTGGGGGGGGGGGTGGTTCCCTTGGGCTAGCCTTTTTTTCCTCTTTTCTTTTCCCTTTCCTCCCCATCTAGCCTCGAGCCTTGGTTCGGCTAGTTCTAGTCCATCTCTACTTCTTTCCTACTTCTTTTCTCTATTTTCTCCCCCTTCTTTCTACCTTCTCTTCTCTCAGTTGGAACTACTACCAGCCACGCTCGTTTTTTTTTCCTCACCTCATCACCCATTAACATATACTAAAAGGGCTTTGTTGTTTCATTTTGATCCTCACATTTGTGAGGATTCTTTTTTATTATTATTTCAAAAAAAATTCAATTTCATCCTCCAACTTTGGGTTTACTAAATATTGAACTTCATAATTTGTTTTAATTTATTTTATATGGAGTTTTCCAACTTTATGACCTGAATCGTGAGCTTTGGAGTTTAACCGTGTTGACTCGGGTTAGGTTCTAACCGAGATAGTGTCAGGACATCAAAAAAAAAGATTCCATTAATAATAACACGTGATGATTAAAGATATAAGGTAAGAAATACTTTAAGTCTTGCAACATTTTGCTGCTAGGTTATCCAATCAAGCATATTTGAGCTTATTTGATGATATTGATTATTTTAAAACTTAGTTAATAATAAGAAAATACATTAGAGACAAAAATATGCTCGTCAGTTTAGGCAAATAAATTAATTAATTAACAACCTTTTGATTTTCCTTTGCGAGTCAACATGATGTTGATGGTTGTCGTTTCTTCATTAAAATTTAAAAAGGAAAGAAAACCCAAAGCAACAACTTCTAGCACAAGTTGTTGTAAAATGCCACCCCGCCCAAAAAAGCTCCGTTCCCTCACATGGAAATAATTTTACACGGTTTATCGCTAGCCCCAAATTTTACAACTTCCTGCAAAACTTGCTCTAGAACTCCAATCATCATCATTTAAAAGAAAATTTTTATTTTTCTTTTATTATTATGTAGTTTTATGCTCTTTTTCCATGGTTAAATCTACGATTCACTAACCTAATAATTATTTATAAATTTATTTTAATTTATTTTCTATGGAGTTTTTAATCTTAAGATTTGAGTTGTGAGTTTTGCAGATTAATCGTATTAACTCGTGTTATATTTTATTATTTTTTTAATTAATTTTTTCTTTATTTTATCCTTTAACATTTAGATGATTGATAATTAAGTTTCATAAAAAAAAATTATTTGCTTCTATAGATTTATCCCGGTCTCATGACTCATGTTTGATAGATTAACCAAGGTTAACTCGACTTATTTTTTTAGTTGAATTTTATTTTCATTTTATTCTTCAATATTGGATTGATTGAAAATTAAACTTAATAAATTTTTTTATTTATTTTCTAATGAGATATCAAGATCTCACAACTTAGATAACAGATTTAACATGTTAACCTGAATTGAACAAAGTCAATTCAATATGTTGTCGTTTTAATATTTTAAAAAATATCTTGATTTTCTTTTAAATCAAATTATATTTTTATCAATTATTCAAGTTATTTTTAAATTTATCAAATCAATCAGGTTACATCAAATCATTTTTTATATAATTTTTTTTTTTGAAAACCACATTAACAACATTTATATATTCTTTTAATGTTTTTTTAAGAAATTATACAACCCCAACATAGCACCAACAATGATCTACTTAATTACTAGTTTTGTTTGGATGATCCCTGCTGATTCCAAATACAACAAAATGTAGCCATGTTATTTCACAAAATTCAGAATATATTAGTTGAAAGAAAAACAGTCACCAAACTGGACTCGGACTCGTGTTTGTGATTCGAGTATGAGTGATAAGAAACATGATAATCCGTGGGGAAAGAGTCTGAATGGTCCCTGACATTTGTGCCAAATAAGAACAGAAACGAGGGAGGCAAAGTCAATCTGCAACCATTTTATAGCAGTTCTCCATTTCTATTGGGAAGAAACATCAAATTCCTCAGTCAGGTAGATTCAGTTGATTTTGTGCAAGCAGTCACCATGACATAAACTGTACAATTTAAAAGGTTGAATGGAGCTCATATAATTTAAGACATGGCTTCACACTTTGAGGAACTTGAAAAAATTACATAGCTAGCATGATTGACGATGCACACAAAAGATATCATCTATAGTTTAAGATAGTAAACCCCACCCTATTAATCCACCAGGCATTGAGCGCATGCATCAACGTCTACTAGTTTTCCCCAAACAATCAATTCGATTCAGTCTTGTATGCCCAACCATGTTTGTCCAAGTATGCATGGACCGCCTCCCTTATAGCCAAGTTTGGAACCAGCTGAGATGGTTCAAGAGGTTCTCGTGTGATTGGATCAAAATTTCCCACCTGTGTATAATTAAGTCACCAATCAATGCAAATAAATAAAACGCAAATGAAAAGCATCTCAATTCGAACAAGCAATATCAAAAACACAAATCACCTTCTCAAGATGGTCAAGGAGCACTGCTCTTTCATATGAAACCCCACTTGGAGTAATGACAGGATCACGGAGAATATCAAGGGTGATTTTACAACATAAATAATCTGGCACCTGGAATTTTCAAATTAATCCCACAACATTATAAATCAGCGGTCAGTAATTTTAAGAGAGAAGGAAAAAAAAAGGTGTAAATTAAACAAATCCAAAGACACCTCGGATGGTGTGTCATCTTCTGCAGCTTTCTGGAATACTTGTCCTAGAAGCTCCAATTGTTGCAGACAGGAAACAATTGAAACAATTGGGTCATCCAGGAAACGTTTTTCTTTAAGAGCCCCCTCACAAGCTTCTCTGAGACAAACCAGGGAAATTAGCATGAGAAGGTAGGAAATAGCACAATTTATAGTTCTCTTAGCACATATGAGCAAAGATCTGCAATAATGATACAGCCTAAACTCGGAGGAATTACATACTTCAAGCTTTGTAGTTCCCATGAACGCTGCGTAGATTCTTCCTCCCACTCCAAGTATTTTGCCTTTGCTAGCTCCTCCCAGATCTCCTCCACCATGTAACCATTCGGGTTGGCACCCCTACCAAGATCCAATGCCTGATAAAAATATAATGCTAATTTAAGATTTAGTGCTAAGATTAATAGCCTGCACCTTTTCTTTGTATCCAACAGCAACTAAAATTCAACATGTATTAGGATCCTATTTGCAACAGAGGCTATAGAAACTAATATGATCAAAGTCACTCATAAAATTTGTACCATGAATGATTCATCTTATTTTTGTCCCTTTTCAACATCTATCATGTCAATCCTACAAGCTACTACAGTGCTGCTACTAGCATTAATATCATAGTATGGATAGTAACAACTGCTGTTCAATTTTTACATACATGCTACAAAAATCATATTGTCCATTGCCAGGGTATATTGTCACTACTTTGAACATTTAGGTTTAACCTACTTAGAGTGAAAGATACTCCTAATGCAAAGCTCACCAGATACCCGAAGACATTATATATATATATGGACAAGCATGTATAAGCCAGGGTGGATTTTCATTGTAAAATTAAAAGCTAGAACTTATCCAACAAGTCTTCATTAGACTACGTTTTGCCCACTATAACCATGATTATGAGGCCCTTAACATCGATTGATAACACCATCAACCACTCATACACAATTTTAGCTCCAGCTGCTAACAAGTGTAGACAAGACTAAATCCCCAGCCGATCAAAGCATCACAACACCAGATAGGCCATATCAATCCAGATTACCAAGGTCAGAAAAAATAATTTGACACTATTGGAATCATGATATAATAGCAATGTTCAGCTGCAGCAGCTGCTGCTGCTGCCGCACACATTTCTAGCCATGCTTAAAAGGTAGATGGCTTTCTTATGTGCTACAAAGAAATGCAATCCAGTTGACCTAGACAAAATAATCTTGCCTTTGATGTTAGAAATATACATGTAAACCATCTTGATATATGGACATGCATTGTAGTACAAGAACATCCCGGTTGCAATACTAATCTTGAATATATGAAATGGTAACATATACAGCTGATGTGTGCAGAGGAGAAGACATGCACTTCATACTTTACAAACCCCTACCTTCCTATTCTCTTTATCAGTAGCAATCTCATAACATCTGGTTGGACATACCCGTATTCAGTTGATGTTGTTATGACCAGATTATTATGCGTAATCAATAGGCTGGAGCTAAAACAAGTAAAAATGACAAGTAAAAAATCTATAAAGAGCAATAACAAGAGGCTCAAAGCTAAAAAATATGAGGTGTAAATGTTCATTTATCAGCCTTGTGCTAGCAGGTAGAACCAAATGGCCAAATGCAATCATGCAAAAGCAGAGAAAATGACAAGTTTAAGAGGAACAGCAACATGAAAAACTGTGACTCCAACACATTTCTTTCCCTTGGCTTATTTAGAGGGGTTTTCTTTTCTCTTGATCCTCCGCGAAGAAACAGGCTATTAACAAGATTGCAGCACTAGCTATAGTAGTCCAATCACATGATGTTCCGGAGGAGGGAATTTGGAGATATCTACAACTTTTAGAGCTTTTCTGCATGAAGCGGTTGCTCCCAGCACTCAAACCTGCAACTGTGGGGTTACAAGCCCAAGACTTTGAATGGCCCTTACCAAGACCAACACAACTACTTGATAGACAGTTTGTGACCCTATAGCTTTTATTCAAAATTCCAACTCGATAAATTTCACAGGAATAACTAGAAGAAATAGGCTGTTATGATCGACAATCTATCATGGTAAACCACAAAAAACTAGAACCATGCATTCCCTACATTTCAATCTTTTGTCACTGAAGTTTGATTATCTACAATTGTTATATTTACAACCTCATAATAGTTTATGTTATGGACATTTGATCAGTGGATTCTACCAGAAACGAAGTTTTGATGGATTAAGAAGCCTAAATGGCTAACACAAGGAACTAAGAAAAGGCACAAAGAGCTATGCCACTTTATAGACAATTATTCAACAATAATAATGTCAAAAAAAGGCCATGCTGAAGACACAATCAGATGGAGACATTCTCAAATATGTACTGAAAGTTCAAAGGAAACGATTGAATAGCAGATCTAAATAAGAAGCCTCAAGGCCCATTCGAAAAGCTTAATTTCAGAAAACAACCAACAGAAAGAAGATTAAACTAGCAGCTTACAAGCAACTAATGCAGGTCTTATTCAATGGATTCACAACAAATGACTTGGGCAAGAAAGTGAAAAATAACCTATCATGTAACTCAAAAACTTCTTCAACCTACGAGTCCAAATGCTAAAAGCAGAAAAAACATCTACCAGTAACTTGTGTTGATATGAAAAACAATTCAAGAAACAACCCGAGATAAGAAAACCAACTCTTACTTTCTCCAACTCCTTGACTCCTTCAGAGTACTCTTGCTTCTGAAGTAATGCGAGTCCCAACATATAGTGAGCCTGTAAAGCAGCAAGCAAGGGTGAATTTTGCACAACCACCCACACTACATAGAAGTAAAAAAAAAAAAAGCAACCGCTTTCTTCTAAATTCAAAAGACAAACAAACATTCACCTCAGAACCATTATCTACTTTCTTAAAACAAAAATCAAGATTCCAAAAAAAAAAATCACATCCCACATTTCCTTTCAAGATTTTAACACCATTCATCACATTTTCAATCACTTTCCCATTTTCCGACTCATAAGATACTTCTCTATCCATCATCAACAAAAACAAGTACAACATCCACAAACTCGTGACGCGTCGAACACATAACCCACTCACTTCCATCAAACCATTCTTATTCTATCTTATAAGTCAATTGCGATTATGACATTAATAAAATCAAATAAAAAACCATTACCTTGACAGAGTAATGATCAAGCTGAATGGCCTTGCGAGAATCCTCTTCTACTCTAGTCCAATCACTTAACCACAAAACTTAGTCAAATTAATAATTTATACCAATAATATTACAGAAATTCGACCAAAAAGGAAAAAAAAATGATTTACATACTTGCGTTTTCGATGGCATAAAGCACGATTAGTCCAATAAACAGGAACTTTAGGGCACAGCGTAATCGCCTTTTCAACAAAAAAAAGAAAATTAAATCAGCAAACAAAAAAAAAGACAATCACATAAATATATATAGAAAATACCGCACCGCAGTGTACGCATCGATAGCGGCTTGAAATCGATCTTTACTAAAGCATATATTCCCTTCTTGCCTCAACTTCTCTGCTCGTCTCTCTTCGTCACTCAATGCAGATGCTCCCGGTCCCATCCTCCCTCCCTCTATCTATCTCTTGATTTATTCTCTAATTTTTCTCTTTAATTACTGTATTAATAAAAACTAGTATCTATTTTTTTTTCCTTTTTCTGAATTTATTGTATGGGAGCTGTAAAAATCTTGCGAAATGGAGGAGGCGACGACGCGAGCGAAACGGTTCGCCTGGAGGTTGGAGGAGGAGCAAAGGGAAAGTGATCGTGGAGAGAGGGGTCGCAGGTGGGGGTTTTAGTTTTGGGGAAGATTACGGGTGGGTTTGATGTATTATTGTTTTGTTATCAATTGAGCTCTAAAGTTTCTTATTTAAACATTTTTACCTCCAATTTATCATTTTTGCTTGCAAAAAACGCTCCTAAAGGTGGACTCCAAACAAAGAATGGTATCATGGGTCAAGAGGATTCTAAAAATAAATATTAAAATAATATTATTTAAAAAATAAATTAATAAATAAGGAATGAATTTTGATTAAGTTAATATCCAATCTAAATTTTTAATTAAATCAATCAAGTTTTTTTTTTTACATCTAGATTGTTCCATTCTCAATTAGTTGCTTCCTCGCTGAGCTAGTTTCAGGACATAAAAATAAAAAAGAATTCATTAATAATAACAGCACGTGACAATTAAAAATATAAGATAAAAAATATTTTAAAAGTCCGTTTAGAAATGCAGGATAACCTATGTTTTAAAAAGTTTTGAATTTTTTTATTAAAAATTAATTTTTTATATGTTTTATATCGTTTTGATGTGCTGATCTTAAAAATAATTTTTAAAAAATAAAAAAAATATTATTTTGATACATTTCAGTATGAAAAACACTTTAAAAAACAACCATAACCACACTCTCAATCATACCCCTTGCAACTTTTTCGGTAGGTTATCCTATCAAGCAAATTTAAGCGTATATGATGACATCGATTGTATTTGAAGTGAATTTAATGAATTTAAGAGATTTAAAACCTAGTTAATAATAAGATAATACATGAGACAAAAATATGCTCGTCAGTATATAGGCGAATAAATTAGTTAATTAACAACCTTTTGATTTTCCTTCGCGAGTCAACATGATGTTGATGGTTGTCGTTTCTTCATTAAAAAGGAAAGAAAACCAGAGCAACAACTTCTAGCACAAGTTGTTGTAAAATGCCACCCCGCCCAAAAAAGCTCCGTTCCCTCACATGGAAATAATTTTACACGGTTTATCGCTAGCCCCAAAATTTACAACTTCCTGCAAAACTTGTTCTAAAACTCCAATCATCATGATTTAAAAGAAAAGGCAAAATCAAGATTTTTATTTTTATTTTTTCTACGGTAAATCCAACAATCCAGTAACCTAATACCTACTCAAAAACTATATTTTTAAAAAGAAAAGGTATTTTTAATCTAAATTAACCCATCCAATCGATAGAGCGGTCTGAAACTTGGACCAAGTAGATTTTTAGATTAATGCTATTTTCAACTTGGAAAAAAAATAAAAGATAATATGGAAAAAAAACACTTTAAATTAATATTTTTTTATTTTCTTTATCATTTAATATATTAATATTAAAATAAAATTAAAAATATATATATTTTTAATATATTTTCAAATAAAAAAATTTTTAAAAAATTCCGTTTGCCCGGAGCACAAACTGCCATGCAACTAAATTCAAAGACAGGAAGAGATGCCATGCCAGCATATGACAAGCCATCGCTATATAGTAAAAGTGACAAAATAGCTGCTTAAGTTCCACAAAACTGTGTTGAGAAATGACAGCAGCCATCAGTTATTCCAACCTGTGCTCTATCTATTCTTGAAAAACTGTACCCTTTCTGGTCACTTTCCAAGCGCAAACATGTAATTAGCCTCATTGTTCTTGGGTATGGAATCAGATTGTTCCAGACTTCCAGTGAACAAAGCAACCCATTGCATCTCATTCAAGGTGCCTAACCAGACGAATGGATTGGTACTGTATACTCTTACGGTACAGACTCGCGTTTGCAGACAATGTATCAGAAGATCTTTAACCGTTGCTGATCAGGAGAGACTAGATTCTTGAATCTTTTCCGTCTTCGGGAGAGATGCTTGATAACTGCTCTCGAACACGATTGACAAGTTGAGAAGCTTCCTGGTCAAAATTCAGGGGACGCCTTCGCAAACTCTGTGAAAAGTCATTGGTCCAATGTTTCTCTCATGATGCTACTGTGTTGTTCCACAATACAATCAAGCAAAAAACAAACGATGCATACCTCAGTGGTCCATAAGCAATCACGCGCCTTACGGGGGATTATGTGGATGTGCGTCTGAAAATTCAATGTTGATAAAGAGAAATCAGGAAACATCGAACAATTCAGTTGCTGTGAATACTTACAGCTTATAAGATGAGAGCATCTATTCTCTATACAAATAAATAGCAACGAAAGTGTTGTTTTTGGTTCAGCAAGAAACACAGCACAACACTGGTCACGTCAGCAATCCATCGTTATTACATCAAGCTTTTATTTTTCCATAGAGACAACTTTAGAATTACTTACATGAAAAATGACTTGGCCTGCAGCAGCACCGTTATTTACCAACAAGTTGAAAGAATCTGTAAACACCAACATTCCAAGAACAGAAGTTCAGATGGAGTTCAAGTTCGAGAGAACACTAGGTTTAAAAATGGTCCAAAAACTTGTAAATACAGTGAGAAAGCAGATGAACTCATGCTTCCCTAGTCATGCTAGATGCGGCATTCATTTCTTAAGAAATTCACCCCTGCCCCCCTATAAAAAGGTGCAAACAAGTGCCTTCAATCCTATAAAATAAATATCGACATGCGAAAACAAAAACATAAGAAAAGATATGTTATCACTTGAATTTCAACTCATTTATGTCCGTGGCTAGATGTCAATCAGCATTCCCACTTCTCAGGGGAAGGACCAGGATTTGCTTTGGGGGGGAGATGGCACCCCAAAGTTTTGAAAATTTTCAATTTGACACTAGAATTTTTTTTGAAATCCAGTCCCATCTGAGCCACTTCTCAGGCTACCCAGAAACAGTAGTTCTTTGTTGGGTCAAGGTTGGTTGGCAGTTAGGCATGCAGATGTAAACCCAGCTCTAAATGAGAAATCATCAGCCTAACTCCACTGTAATTTTATACATGCTCCCGAACATCGTTGACAATTGAGGCATGTTATGAACGAAGGAAAGAAAATGGATAAACAGAGATGCTGGGGGAAAAGGATATTTTTAATTACAGCAACAGTAAAGAAATGTTGGATACATACCAGAACCATTTGCTTTCATGATTGCATTACCAATTGAAGGCACCTTTGAACACATTGCTGCTACCACCTGCAGACCCAATTTATTAGAAAATACATCCATGATTTTTCTTTCACGAAGCAAAAAGGACCACTCTGAACTCTGATATTACATGACTAGCTTTAACATTTCAAAAAACATGAAGTATCATGCAAGGATTTGTATGCCAGGCCAGACTGGCGGAAAATCAATTTTTGATCAGGGTCAGATGGATCCAACTTGAACATTGATACAGGGCTTCCTTTGTCCCCAATAAGAAATCACATGACTTCCACATATACCGAGCAAAATAAAAGGGCATGGAGCACCAGCTCGACTGCAAGAAAATTGATTGATAGGGATTCAGAACTGGACTTGCTGGCTAGCTTACATTGCAACCCAGCAATGCTCACTTCTTAATTCATAGGAAGACAGTTGTATATCTTTTCAGAAACACGTCCATTAAAAAAGTAAAAGTAAAGCAGTACCAGCATGAAACTGCAGCTTCAAGGTCAGAACTACTCTCCATTACTCTCTTTCTATAATCAATTTTCAGTCAGCCTTCTAAGACCAGGTAACCACCCCTCCCTGGCTCCCTCCATCCCTCTCTCACTGCTCAAACAAGAAACTTTCAGCGCAGTCATTGACCTTGTCATCTTCTGAGCACCAACATGTCTGCATCTTGATGCAGAGTCCAACCCAGGTTTCATGACACTATGCAATTCATGCTAACATGGTAACTATGGGGAAAAAAACACGTGATATAGGTGTAATCTCAACAAAAATAAAGAAAGTTTGCTCGTGTGACTTGGGTGGAATCATGTAGTTACAGAAATAACACAAGGAGCTGAAAAAAGGTTTCAACCCTCAGAGATCAAACTCCACATATCTACAAAAGATAGGCCTCCTTGTCTGAGCTGGTGTTGATAGCTAAAGGCGGTAAAAGCACAATAAACTATTGAAGGACTCGGGCAGTCAAGTCAGCCCTGGCATGGCTCCAGTTGAATACAC